>OX442319.1:10199163-10388080 GCA_949358305.1 Strigamia acuminata | reverse complement strand
GGGAATCGATTTTTCAGCTCATTTTACGTCTAACCAGCACGTTTCTGGAACTTTTTCAATTTTTGGCCATTTCTCCATACATTAGCCTTTGCTTTTTTGACAAATTTTAAAAAGTGCCAAAACATGCTTAAGACGTATAAAATGCGCTAAAAAGTCGATTCCCGTTGGCGGAATTTGCATATCTGGCACCGTTGCAGAGATACACCACTTTTTCTGTTCAAAAGTCAGTTTTTTGCTTATATCTCTGCAACAGTGCCAGATATGCAAATTGCGCACACGGGAATCGATTTTTCAGCTCATTTTACGTCTAACCAGCACGTTTCTGGAACTTTTTCAATTTTTGGCCATTTCTCCATACATTAGCCTTTGCTTTTTTGACAAATTTTAAAAAGTGCCAAAAACATGCTTAAGACGTATAAAATGCGCTAAAAAGTCGATTCCCGTTGGCGGAATTTGCATATCTGGCACCGTTGCAGAGATACACCACTTTTTCTGTTCAAAAAGTCAGTTTTTTGCTTATATCTCTGCAACAGTGCCAGATATGCAAATTGCGCACACGGGAATCGATTTTTCAGCTCATTTTACGTCTAACCAGCACGTTTCTGGAACTTTTTCAATTTTTGGCCATTTCTCCATACATTAGCCTTTGCTTTTTTGACAAATTTTAAAAAGTGCCAAAAACATGCTTAAGACGTATAAAATGCGCTAAAAAGTCGATTCCCGTTGGCGGAATTTGCATATCTGGCACCGTTGCAGAGATACACCACTTTTTCTGTTCAAAAAGTCAGTTTTTTGCTTATATCTCTGCAACAGTGCCAGATATGCAAATTGCGCAGCACGGGAATCGATTTTTCAGCTCATTTTACGTCTAACCAGCACGTTTCTGGAACTTTTTCAATTTTTGGCCATTTCTCCATACATTAGCCTTTGCTTTTTTGACAAATTTTAAAAAGTGCCAAAAACATGCTTAAGACGTATAAAATGCGCTAAAAAGTCGATTCCCGTTGGCGGAATTTGCATATCTGGCACCGTTGCAGAGATACACCACTTTTTCTGTTCAAAAAGTCAGTTTTTTGCTTATATCTCTGCAACAGTGCCAGATATGCAAATTGCGCACACGGGAATCGATTTTTCAGCTCATTTTACGTCTAACCAGCACGTTTCTGGAACTTTTTCAATTTTTGGCCATTTCTCCATACATTAGCCTTTGCTTTTTTGACAAATTTTAAAAAGTGCCAAAAACATGCTTAAGACGTATAAAATGCGCTAAAAAGTCGATTCCCGTTGGCGGAATTTGCATATCTGGCACCGTTGCAGAGATACACCACTTTTTCTGTTCAAAAAGTCAGTTTTTTGCTTATATCTCTGCAACAGTGCCAGATATGCAAATTGCGCACACGGGAATCGATTTTTCAGCTCATTTTACGTCTAACCAGCACGTTTCTGGAACTTTTTCAATTTTTGGCCATTTCTCCATACATTAGCCTTTGCTTTTTTGACAAATTTTAAAAAGTGCCAAAAACATGCTTAAGACGTATAAAATGCGCTAAAAAGTCGATTCCCGTTGGCGGAATTTGCATATCTGGCACCGTTGCAGAGATACACCACTTTTTCTGTTCAAAAAGTCAGTTTTTTGCTTATATCTCTGCAACAGTGCCAGATATGCAAATTGCGCACACGGGAATCGATTTTTCAGCTCATTTTACGTCTAACCAGCACGTTTCTGGAACTTTTTCAATTTTTGGCCATTTCTCCATACATTAGCCTTTGCTTTTTTGACAAATTTTAAAAAGTGCCAAAAACATGCTTAAGACGTATAAAATGCGCTAAAAAGTCGATTCCCGTTGGCGGAATTTGCATATCTGGCACCGTTGCAGAGATACACCACTTTTTCTGTTCAAAAAGTCAGTTTTTTGCTTATATCTCTGCAACAGTGCCAGATATGCAAATTGCGCACACGGGAATCGATTTTTCAGCTCATTTTACGTCTAACCAGCACGTTTCTGGAACTTTTTCAATTTTTGGCCATTTCTCCATACATTAGCCTTTGCTTTTTTGACAAATTTTAAAAAGTGCCAAAAACATGCTTAAGACGTATAAAATGCGCTAAAAAGTCGATTCCCGTTGGCGGAATTTGCATATCTGGCACCGTTGCAGAGATACACCACTTTTTCTGTTCAAAAAGTCAGTTTTTTGCTTATATCTCTGCAACAGTGCCAGATATGCAAATTGCGCACACGGGAATCGATTTTTCAGCTCATTTTACGTCTAACCAGCACGTTTCTGGAACTTTTTCAATTTTTGGCCATTTCTCCATACATTAGCCTTTGCTTTTTTGACAAATTTTAAAAAGTGCCAAAAACATGCTTAAGACGTATAAAATGCGCTAAAAAGTCGATTCCCGTTGGCGGAATTTGCATATCTGGCACCGTTGCAGAGATACACCACTTTTTCTGTTCAAAAAGTCAGTTTTTTGCTTATATCTCTGCAACAGTGCCAGATATGCAAATTCCGCCAACGGGAATCGACTTTTTAGCGCATTTTATACGTCTTACAGCATGTTTTTGGCACTTTTTAAATTTGCTCAAAAAAGCAAAGGCTAATGTATGGAGAAATGGCCAAAAATTGAAAAAGTTCCAGAAACGTGCTGGTTAGACGTAAAATGAGCTGAAAAATCGATTCCCGTGTGCGCAATTTGCATATCTGGCACTGTTGCAGAGATATAAGCAAAAAACTGACTTTTTAAACAGAAAAAGTGGTGTATCTCTGCAACGGTGCCAGATATGCAAATTCCGCCAACGGGAATCGACTTTTTAGCGCATTTTATACGTCTTAAGCATGTTTTTGGCACTTTTTAAAATTTGTCAAAAAAGCAAAGGCTAATGTATGGAGAAATGGCCAAAAATTGAAAAAGTTCCAGAAACGTGCTGGTTAGACGTAAAATGAGCTGAAAAATCGATTCCCGTGTGCGCAATTTGCATATCTGGCACTGTTGCAGAGATATAAGCAAAAAACAAACTTTTTGAACAGAAAAAGTGGTGTATCTCTGCAACGGTGCCAGATATGCAAATTCCGCCAACGGGAATCGACTTTTTAACGCATTTTATACGTCTTAAGCATGTTTTTGGCACTTTTTAAAATTTGTCAAAAAAGCAAAGGCTAATGTATGGAGAAATGGCCAAAAATTGAAAAAGTTCCAGAAACGTGCTGGTTAGACGTAAAATGAGCTGAAAAGTCGATTCCCGTGTGCGCAATTTGCATATCTGGCACTGTTGCAGAGATATAAGCAAAAAACAGACTTTTTGAACAGAAAAAGTGGTGTATCTCTGCAACGGTGCCAGATATGCAAATTCCGCCAACGGGAATCGACTTTTTAGCGCATTTTATACGTCTTAAGCATGTTTTTGGCACTTTTTAAAATTTGTCAAAAAAGCAAAGGCTAATGTATGGAGAAATGGCCAAAAATTGAAAAAGTTCCAGAAACGTGCTGGTTAGACGTAAAATGAGCTGAAAAATCGATTCCCGTGTGCGCAATTTGCATATCTGGCACTGTTGCAGAGATATAAGCAAAAAACAGACTTTTTGAACAGAAAAAGTGGTGTATCTCTGCAACGGTGCCAGATATGCAAATTCCGCCAACGGGAATCGACTTTTTAGCGCATTTTATACGTCTTAAGCATGTTTTTGGCACTTTTTAAAATTTGTCAAAAAAGCAAAGGCTAATGTATGGAGAAATGGCCAAAAATTGAAAAAGTTCCAGAAACGTGCTGGTTAGACGTAAAATGAGCTGAAAAGTCGATTCCCGTGTGCGCAATTTGCATATCTGGCACTGTTGCAGAGATATAAGCAAAAAACTGACTTTTTGAACAGAAAAAGTGGTGTATCTCTGCAACGGTGCCAGATATGCAAATTCCGCCAACGGGAATCGACTTTTTAGCGCATTTTATACGTCTTAAGCATGTTTTTGGCACTTTTTAAAATTTGTCAAAAAAGCAAAGGCTAATGTATGGAGAAATGGCCAAAAATTGAAAAAGTTCCAGAAACGTGCTGGTTAGACGTAAATTGAGCTGAAAAATCGATTCCCGTGTGCGCAATTTGCATATCTGGCACTGTTGCAGAGATATAAGCAAAAAACAGACTTTTTGAACAGAAAAAGTGGTGTATCTCTGCAACGGTGCCAGATATGCAAATTCCGCCAACGGGAATCGACTTTTTAGCGCATTTTATACGTCTTAAGCATGTTTTTGGCACTTTTTAAAATTTGTCAAAAAAGCAAAGGCTAATGTATGGAGAAATGGCCAAAAATTGAAAAAGTTCCAGAAACGTGCTGGTTAGACGTAAAATGAGCTGAAAAGTCGATTCCCGTGTGCGCAATTTGCATATCTGGCACTGTTGCAGAGATATAAGCAAAAAACTGACTTTTTGAACAGAAAAAGTGGTGTATCTCTGCAACGGTGCCAGATATGCAAATTCCGCCAACGGGAATCGACTTTTTAGCGCATTTTATACGTCTTAAGCATGTTTTTGGCACTTTTTAAAATTTGTCAAAAAAGCAAAGGCTAATGTATGGAGAAATGGCCAAAAATTGAAAAAGTTCCAGAAACGTGCTGGTTAGACGTAAATTGAGCTGAAAAATCGATTCCCGTGTGCGCAATTTGCATATCTGGCACTGTTGCAGAGATATAAGCAAAAAACAGACTTTTTGAACAGAAAAAGTGGTGTATCTCTGCAACGGTGCCAGATATGCAAATTCCGCCAACGGGAATCGACTTTTTAGCGCATTTTATACGTCTTAAGCATGTTTTTGGCACTTTTTAAAATTTGTCAAAAAAGCAAAGGCTAATGTATGGAGAAATGGCCAAAAATTGAAAAAGTTCCAGAAACGTGCTGGTTAGACGTAAAATGAGCTGAAAAATCGATTCCCGTGTGCGCAATTTGCATATCTGGCACTGTTGCAGAGATATAAGCAAAAAACAAACTTTTTGAACAGAAAAAGTGGTGTATCTCTGCAACGGTGCCAGATATGCAAATTCCGCCAACGGGAATCGACTTTTTAGCGCATTTTATACGTCTTAAGCATGTTTTTGGCACTTTTTAAAATTTGTCAAAAAAGCAAAGGCTAATGTATGGAGAAATGGCCAAAAATTGAAAAAGTTCCAGAAACGTGCTGGTTAGACGTAAAATGAGCTGAAAAATCGATTCCCGTGTGCGCAATTTGCATATCTGGCACTGTTGCAGAGATATAAGCAAAAAACTGACTTTTTGAACAGAAAAAGTGGTGTATCTCTGCAACGGTGCCAGATATGCAAATTCCGCCAACGGGAATCGACTTTTTAGCGCATTTTATACGTCTTAAGCATGTTTTTGGCACTTTTTAAAATTTGTCAAAAAAGCAAAGGCTAATGTATGGAGAAATGGCCAAAAATTGAAAAAGTTCCAGAAACGTGCTGGTTAGACGTAAAATGAGCTGAAAAATCGATTCCCGTGTGCGCAATTTGCATATCTGGCACTGTTGCAGAGATATAAGCAAAAAACAAACTTTTTGAACAGAAAAAGTGGTGTATCTCTGCAACGGTGCCAGATATGCAAATTCCGCCAACGGGAATCGACTTTTTAGCGCATTTTATACGTCTTAAGCATGTTTTTGGCACTTTTTAAAATTTGTCAAAAAAGCAAAGGCTAATGTATGGAGAAATGGCCAAAAATTGAAAAAGTTCCAGAAACGTGCTGGTTAGACGTAAAATGAGCTGAAAAATCGATTCCCGTGTGCGCAATTTGCATATCTGGCACTGTTGCAGAGATATAAGCAAAAAACTGACTTTTTGAACAGAAAAAGTGGTGTATCTCTGCAACGGTGCCAGATATGCAAATTCCGCCAACGGGAATCGACTTTTTAGCGCATTTTATACGTCTTAAGCATGTTTTTGGCACTTTTTAAAATTTGTCAAAAAAGCAAAGGCTAATGTATGGAGAAATGGCCAAAAATTGAAAAAGTTCCAGAAACGTGCTGGTTAGACGTAAAATGAGCTGAAAAATCGATTCCCGTGTGCGCAATTTGCATATCTGGCACTGTTGCAGAGATATAAGCAAAAAACTGACTTTTTGAACAGAAAAAGTGGTGTATCTCTGCAACGGTGCCAGATATGCAAATTCCGCCAACGGGAATCGACTTTTTAGCGCATTTTATACGTCTTAAGCATGTTTTTGGCACTTTTTAAAATTTGTCAAAAAAGCAAAGGCTAATGTATGGAGAAATGGCCAAAAATTGAAAAAGTTCCAGAAACGTGCTGGTTAGACGTAAAATGAGCTGAAAAATCGATTCCCGTGTGCGCAATTTGCATATCTGGCACTGTTGCAGAGATATAACCAAAAAACTGACTTTTTGAACAGAAAAAGTGGTGTATCTCTGCAACGGTGCCAGATATGCAAATTCCGCCAACGGGAATCGACTTTTTAGCGCATTTTATACGTCTTAAGCATGTTTTTGGCACTTTTTAAAATTTGTCAAAAAAGCAAAGGCTAATGTATGGAGAAATGGCCAAAAATTGAAAAAGTTCCAGAAACGTGCTGGTTAGACGTAAAATGAGCTGAAAAATCGATTCCCGTGTGCGCAATTTGCATATCTGGCACTGTTGCAGAGATATAAGCAAAAAACTGACTTTTTGAACAGAAAAAGTGGTGTATCTCTGCAACGGTGCCAGATATGCAAATTCCGCCAACGGGAATCGACTTTTTAGCGCATTTTATACGTCTTAAGCATGTTTTTGGCACTTTTTAAAATTTGTCAAAAAAGCAAAGGCTAATGTATGGAGAAATGGCCAAAAATTGAAAAAGTTCCAGAAACGTGCTGGTTAGACGTAAAATGAGCTGAAAAATCGATTCCCGTGTGCGCAATTTGCATATCTGGCACTGTTGCAGAGATATAAGCAAAAAACAAACTTTTTGAACAGAAAAAGTGGTGTATCTCTGCAACGGTGCCAGATATGCAAATTCCGCCAACGGGAATCGACTTTTTAGCGCATTTTATACGTCTTAAGCATGTTTTTGGCACTTTTTAAAATTTGTCAAAAAAGCAAAGCCGACTCCACATTCTATTGTACATCCAGATATTTGTTGGAGTGGTAGTTTTTAAAATTGTTTCTTATTTATATATTTATTTTTAATTACTTGATATTAATGTATGTGGAAGTCAAATTACCAGCCAACAGAAGTTTCTCATTTCTCTCTCAAAATTTGACATTTTTTATTTAGATACTTATTATTATACATCATTCCAGATTGCGCCACCAGTATTTGTAAAACTGTACATGTGCTTTGTCCTAATTGTCTAAATGAAATCACAAAAGGATTTAAGTTTAAACGAGTCACAATACAGTTAAGTAACTATGCCACCTCTGAATCGTTTTTTGATGAAAAACTACGTATTAAGTGGACTCCTTTTTGGCGGAAATTTCTACTAGCGCCAGGAAGAAGTCATTAAATTTCTGTTTTAATGGCTGGAGAATTCAAAAATAAATCTAAATATTCCTATTCACCACGTGACAAACCTACACAAACCACAAATCTTTTCTGTTTTTTTTTGTTAGGTGCACAGGATGTGGTTAGTAGATTGCCAGCAAACAGAATTTATGAAATTTGTATTAGACCCAAGTAATATCATCCATGATCAGTGCCCCTCTTGTTATTTTAATTTTAAATATATCATCAAAGTACTAGTTTCATTATTAATTTTTGGACAAGCCCTAAGTTAACGACATTTATTGCCCATTAATATAATTAATATTTTGCATTATAACTTAGCAAAATATCCAATTTTGATATAAGCAAATAAGCTGAATTAACTGCTGAAATCGACCCAGTTAAAGGCAAAAATATGTCTATGTTACTTTCACTGTAACACTCCAAGTAAACTGCAAACAACGCTTATCCAGTTTATTGAAAAGCATCCAGAAGAAGCTATTTTTCAGACAGTTTTGGCTTATAATTGTGCGAGAACTAAGTCCTTCTCCGGACTAGGCGCCTTTAATAGGCTTCGCAGACATGATATGGTAACTGATTTTTATTTTTTATTTTTTTTTTAAGCTACACTTTTTCAATGACTATCTCAATTTTCTTTTAATTTTCTTCTTGACCAGTTTCTTTAAAGCAAGGCACCATGCCTATCTCATCAGTCCCACCTGACCAAAATATGCCAATGCCTTAGGTTTGTGACAAATTTTTGCTCAGTCCGATTGAAATGACTGAATTTTTGGTTGAATGTTATTTATGGTGGCTCGAGTCACAATTTTCGAAATGGCCAAACCTTCTAGCTGTCTCAGAGACCATTCAGTGTCCATTCTTGATGTATTTATGGATGTATCTTTTGTTTTCATATTTTGGCTTTTGTCCTATCTTTTCCTTTTTATGTAAATTGCATTATTAGAAAGATGTTGTCTATGTCTACAGCAATATCAAAAGCAATCGCCGGTGTTGCTGACTGTGTTCCACGAAACGGAGGACTGAACAAACAGGACCAAGAAAAGGAAGAAGATGAGAAGCGAGAGCAGCCGCCACTCTTAAATAGAAAAGAGTTCAAGCCGAAGCAGCAGCAACAACCATCTGCCAAGAAGGTTAGTGTGCTTGGGCAGGCCTAAAGTCAATATAGCTTCCAAGTAAAAAGGCAAACATCAAAACCAAGCGCTTTAGCTTTTCACCAGCGCGATTTTCTGGAAACCTCAACAGCGACTCCGATGAGGCTATTAGGTTGTTGAAAGCTTTGTAAGGTTATAATAAGTTTTGTAAACTTAGGCTGTGGCCAAGCAAACTAGACATTCTACATCCAGAAGTTTGTTGGGGTGGTAGTTTTTAAAATTGTTTCTTATTTATGTATTTATTTTGAATTACTTGATATTAATTTATAGACTCAATGTCGTTCTTTCAGTCTTCAATCTAAACTTTCCTAGTCCATATAACTGTGTGGAAATTTTTAAATATTCGTTTTAAATATTTTTTACAGTTAGAAAACTATGCCCCTCTAAATATTTTCTCGACGTAGAACTACGTCCTAAGAGGACACTCTTTTTTGGTGGAAATGTAACCCAGCGCCACCAACGGAAATAGAAACTGGTGCCAACTCCAATTTTCAACTAACATTTTATACTTTTTTTTTTTATATATATTTATGTATTTATATTTATTTTTATTTTAGGATGCCAGCAAGCACCGAATTTACAGAATTCGTATTACATCTAAATAATAACCTCTACAATGTGCCAATTGCTTTCAAGTTATATCGTGCCGTGTAAGCATTTCTTCTATTTACATAATAGATTTTTTTTTTAATTTTTGCAGCCTAAAGATAGAATTTTAACTGGTTACCTTGCCATAGTTACTATACCATAAAGTTTAAACTCGAGTGCAATTTCGAGTGATCTAAATATACTGGGCCCGACTTATTTTGGTAAAATACGATCAGCTATCGTGGTCCATTTGATAAAAATTCACAAATGAGCCAAAATTCAGTTTTATTTTCTTTTTCTATTAAAATATATTAAGGTATTTTAGATGACATTCAAAGTACCAGTCAAAAATGTATCCATTTTACTTCTAATTGAGTGACAAAATTGGATTTATTCTGACCACTTTTAGCCAAAACAAAGTGGGAAAAAAATTATTTGAATAATTGAATATGGAAGCTCAATTCTTGTCTCAGAAAGTGTCATTTACCATGTTTACATGTGACCAGTTATCTATGGTAGATAAGTAAAAATGCGAATTTTTACTTATCTAGAAAACTGCATGCGTTTACAAAAAATCAGTTTTCCAAAAAATATGACGTCATATGACGTATTTAACTCTCTGTTAAACTTGCGCATTAATCATCCACAATGCACTGTGCACAAACAATATGTCTTCCCGCCAACCTCGGAAAATATTGTTTTTTTTTCGTTGTTGTTTCCCATGTAACAATATTCATTCTAACATGTTTTTAAACAGTAGCATTACAGCGTTGTTGTGACCAGCTTATCTAGATAAGCAATGAGTGGGTGTTTACATTGCAAATGGCAATGCGCTCCAAAATCTACCTCAAACAAGTGGATTTTAGTTTTCCAGATAAGTTTGACTTTTCTGGAAAACTGATTTGTTTACATGATCAGTTTTCTAGAAAAGTAAAATTCGCATTTTCACTTATCTAGATAAGTGAGTACATGTAAACATGGTAATTGTGACAACACAAGCAATGGTAAATGCTACACTCAAACATTTGAATGCAGTCTTACAATACCATATGATCTGATTGTGGTTGTGGTTGGAAACCAAAAATATTTCCCGGGGTGACCACTAAGTCACACTCCAAAATAAAGAGCAATTTTGCCAATTATTGCAATTTTGTCAGTTTTTTATCTCCGCCATATTGGAACCGAAAAGATACAGCAGTTTTAGTGAAGACACCATTTACCACAAATAAATATCTAAATGTCGGAATAAATATTTAAATACTCAACTCGTTTTCTGTGAATCGTGATTTAAAAGGCACACAATTTAAATTTTAACAGTTTCTTTCAACGAGCTGACCTGTGAGTGCGCGTCCGATCACGCCATTCCTGTCCTTCTTCCTCAAGTGTGCGCAGAATCTGCGCATGTGCGGCTACAGTCTCGTCCCAGCTCAAATCGGTCTCTTCACTGCGTAAACTAAAAAAAATATTATTTTTTCAAACACAATTTAACAAACTAAAAATATAGAAGCAGTTTCTACTAAAATTAGAAATAAAAATATGTTTTACTCACCCAAAAACATAACAAATGCGAAATCAAATTGAATTTGTCGCTTCGAGAGTTTGGCCGATATGGCGTCAAAATATTTGTCCGGAATTGCTAAAACCTGAAACTTTGTTCAATCATTTAAAAAATAAAATGAAAATAAAATAAAACTATAAAAATAAATAAATGTATAGTAAAAAAAGAAAAATTAAAAAAATAAACGAGAACCAGGATTGCACCATTTTTAGTTGCTAAGCGACCAAATAAACCGACACGTGAAAACAAAACAAATCGGTTGAAAATGAATACCGGTATCCTGATAGAAAAGACGTTGGCTCTGCTCAAACCAGACACGGTGCAGTTTTACGATCAGATCGCAGACATCATCGAAGATGAAGGATTCACAATCGTGCAGGTTCTTTTCATTTGATTTGACTTTAATATTTGATTCGACTTGATGGATTGGTTTTTTGTTGCAGAAAAGAAAATTGCAGTTGTCTTCGGAACAGTTGAGCGAGTTTTACGGCGAGCATTTCGGAAAACCGCGTTTCCACGATTTGATTGCGTACATGCGAAGTGGACCAGTGATAGCTATGGTGTTGGCCCGGAAACAGGCGATTGTTCAGTGGCGGAACCTCATCGGACCCACCAAATCCAACTATGCTCGAACTGCTGCACCCAACTCGTAATTGATATTATACAAATCAAATTCGTTTATAGTTTGGGTAGATCCTTTGATTAAGCCTTGTTTTCTGTCTAAAAGTTTCATTTTAGACTTCCAACTTCATTATTTGTGACTAAAATTCACTTTTCTGCCTAAAAATTGAATTTTTCTGCTTAAAAATTGAATTTTTCCTGCTTTAAAACTGCAGTTTTCCGCTTAAAAATTGCTTTTTTGGCCTAAAAATTGCCAATGACATTTTAGACACTACCGCAGCGAGACAGATGTGTGTTAGCCCCCATAAAATATCAAATTATTAGCATTAAATTGATACAAAATGTTAATTATTATTTTTTCTTCAATTTTCAGTCTACGAGCTCGTTTTGGCATCGATGATACACGCAACGGCTTTCACGGAAGCGATTCATTGCCCAGTGCGGAACGCGAAATACATTTCTTTTTCCCAGGATGTCTGTGTTTTAATTTTCAAAAACTACTCTTCATGAATTAATTACAAATAATACCTATTCTTATCACCTTTCAGCAATCGTGGAACCTGTGATGAGTGGTCAAGCTGCTAAAGATTATCTAGCTCAAACTGTCAACCCAACCTTGCTGAAAGGACTGACTCATTTATGCAAAAACAAGCCCAACGACCCCATTGTAAGAAATCGAATCAAATCAATTGGACTACAAAAATACTAAACTAAAAAAAAAAAATTTTTATTCATTTATAATTATTTAGATTTGGCTGGCAGACTGGTTGCTTATTAACAATCCGAATAAACCGATCGTTGAAGACGTTTCTAATCTGTACGAATTTAATGATTTTAATTGACCGCCTCCAGCGAGATGAGGATGACGGTCAACGTTTTTGCGTGAGGCACGAGGCAGAGACATTTGTGGACGAACCAACTTTCGAAGAGCAAGTTGATCCCGCCAATACACCACTGACAGAAACTACCACTTGATTTCTAAATTCGTACTTCGTGACGACGAAAGCGCAGCAAAGTGCATGTGTTCGATATTTACAAACCATGAGAGAAATGGATATTTGAAATTGACTCGTTACCAAAACTTGTTAGAAATTATCAGTACTGCGGTCATCAGCAGACGTCGCTGCTTTTGCTTATTACTTTTGCTGTTGATCGAGGAACAACTGAATATCTATTTTTCAGATTTTCGATTAAGAGGATTTATATTTAAAGGGTGCATTCAAGATACCGAAAGAACTGTAAACATTTGTCTACGCAATTTTTATTTATGTACAAATTTACTAGTTGTTATTCATTATTAATAAAAATTAATAAAAATAAAAAATCCAACGAGATGAAACAATAGTTGTGAAGCGGATATATCCGAATAAGCCTTCTAAAATTAGAGAAACATTATTAACAGCAAAATAAAATTAAATTAAGTTAAATTAAGCTGATTGCTTGCTTTGTCAGGAAAAGAAATCGATTGCAATGTCAGTACTTCCATTTATATTCGTATATCTGTATAATGCAATTCTGGTATTTTGGTCTTTTTTTATGTATCACTACACAAGTGAAATGATGCGGCCAATGGGAGCAAAGATTCCAGGGATCCTCTTGAATGTGGACAGAGTATAGAACAAATCCCAATTTTTTTTACCACGGATTTCAATGGTTTTTACACCAAAAGATAGAGGACTTTCTTCTTAACAAACCGTGAAAAGCACAAGTCTCTACTCCTTTCAAAAGATTTGAGGAGTAGTCATTTTTAGACTTAATAAATGTTGCTCTACAAGTTTAGAATTGGAAATTTCTGTCTATCTCTAACGGTTTCCAAGATAACTTTCCAATGACCTTAAAAGAGCAGCCCGAGGTTCCGGTGGCGTGGCTCTAATCGTGTGGATTTTAATTTCATCAGATGGACAAATAGTTTATCATGGAGGATGCACGCGCATGGCAGGCCAAGGAAAGTCATGTAGTCATGTGGCAGCTATTTTATTTTATTTAAACTGAAATTTGCAGGACGAAAATGTTTGTCTTGAGTTGCCTGCACTAATGAGAATCAAACCTAGAATTTTGAAACAAAGCGAAATCTAGTTCCGGCCAAAATCCAAGATACAGTATATCAAAAAAGAGACATCGACTTGTAGAGAAGGGGTTATTTAATAGACTCTCACTTAGTCGACGCCGTTTAGTCGACCAGGTCACTTAGTCGACACCTACGTAATGTAATAATTAACAATTGTTTAAAAAATAAAATTTATTATTAGATTCGAAAACATGTTGTGATAGCTTTAACACATTTGACCAAAGAAGATGAAGGGCAGATTCGAATGGAGATGGGCCTGCACCTGATTGTGATGAAACTCATTCTGACTCCATTTCATTCCAGCCAAGTTTTTTTGACGCATTTTATTACATTTTTGCACACATTTTGCCAAGTTTTTGCACACATTTTATCACGTATTTGCACACATTTTGCCAAAGTTTTGCAAACATTTTGCCAAAGTTTTGCAAACATTTTGCCAAAAGTTAGCACACGGTTTACCACGTTTTTGCACACATTTTGCCAAGTTTTTGCATACATTTTGCCAAGTTTTTGCACACTTTTTGCACACAAATCGCGGTCAATGTTGCTATTCCAACACCCAGAAAGTTGTTGCAAGCACCTTTTCCTGATGTTTCTGGGATCCATGGACAAACTTTTCTGCCACATGAGCCTGATTAATATGAAATGTTAGAAGTTAGCTACACTACTGGACATTCCCCACCAAAGATAATTTAGTTACTGCACCAGGTGCGTAATCAAGCATGTATTTTTTTTACAAGGTGTTTTTATAATAGATTTATTTATTTTTAATTTTTTTGTACTAGTAGACTGAAATTTTAAACTCTGCTGCCATTGTATAGTTTTGGGGTCTTAATACTAATTATTTTCTTTCGTCACATTCACAAACAACCAGTGGCCCAAAAAAACATGACGACCAATTCAAAAAACGACAAAAACGCAAAACAAACTAAATTTATCGTCACAGGCTTGTAAAATACCGGCATTGGACCAGTATTGTACAAGCCTCTTATTTAGTCTGTAGGTCACCAATGACTATCATCCCCTTTTTAACACATCACTGTAATCATTTCCAACTATTCAGCAATTTATTGTACTCGTACACTAGACACACAAAAAAACTCTGTATATGTGCTTGTCCAAATTGTACTGACTAAATTAATTACAAATTAAATGTAATTAAAATCTTATTTTAGGTGACAATCAGAGTACATTTGTGTCAAAAGGGGCAGCTGGATGGACACTAACCAAAAAGCGCATTTTCCTGGTGAACGACAGTCAGTGACATTTTGTGTAAATAATTTTGAGTTTAGATGTCGTAATTCTTCCACGACATAAAAGGTGAATGCGTCGGGTCGAGGCAATTTCTGCAAGATTGACCACGTTTTCAGGTGGAACTTTCACGTTGGAATTGTGATTCAGGTTTAAATGTGAAAGGTTTCGACCAAATTCTCATATTTTATCTAATAGAGAAAGATAGAAGATTCTTTAAGAATTGAGTCTCACTTTTATTTTTTATTATTTTTTTAAGCTACACTTTTCAAATTACTACCTCAATTTTCTTTTAATTTTCTCCTTAACCATTTCTTTAAAGCAAGCGCCTTGCCTGTCTCAGTTCCACCTAACCAAAATTTCATTAAACAATAACATTTTGCTTTATTTCTGTCCATAAGCTAACCACTGGATTATCACACCATTTTCTTTCATTGTCTCACAATTTTGCATTATTTATTTAGGTGCTTCTTATGTGGGTATGAAAATACACAACTCAAGATAGTCTTAGTAGGCCTACTAATTATTTTCTTTTAGCTATTATTTCTCAAGCCTACATCAACAATTCTTTTATCGCCATCCACTCTTTTGTAGAAGGAAACGGACGCACTGCTATTAATATCAGGTTTGCCACCTAATTGAATTAAGAGTTTGCAACAAAGATGCTTATTTCAAAGCTTTTGTCAAAATGTGACAAACAAAAATGTCTTCATTTTGGCAAATTTTTTGGCAGAAAAAATGCACAACAAGCACAACAAAAAATAGCACCTTATCCAAAAGATACATCGAACTTTTCACCACAGAAAAAACGTAAGTTAGCGCTCGCAAAATTAGGATAATGTGAAAATGAGATCACTGGACATCATCGGCCGAGAAGTGTGCTCGGGCGAGACTGACATTCGCTCATATGTTGCAATCAACAATAATAAGTCAAATCACATTTGTACTAGAAAATCTACGAGAGCATTGCTGGCCTAAACAAGTCAATAAAGCTTCTAAGTAAAACGGCAAGGTGAAAACCAATTCAAAATTGTGATTGGAAGAGAGATTTCCTGGAGATCTCAATAGCGACTGTGATGAGGCTGTAAGGTTGTTTAAAGCTTTGTAAGGTAATAATAAGCTTTGTAAACTTAGGCTGTTGCCAAGCCGACTCCACATTCTACATCCAGATATTTGTTGGAGTGGTAGTTTCTAAAATTGTTTCTTACTTATATATTTATTTTTAATTACTTGATATTAATGGATGTGGAAATTACCACCAACGGAAGTTTCTCATTTTTCTCTCATAATTTGACATTTTTTATTTAGATGCTTATTAAGTGGGTATGAAGTATGTACATCATTCCAGATTGTTCCACCAGTTTATTATAGACAGAATAAAACTGTGTACATGTTCTTTGTCCTAATTGTAAGTAATATCCTCCATTTTGAGTTATAACTTAGCAAAATATCCAATTTTGACATAGAAAGAACTAAGTCGTAAGTCCTTCTCCGCTCGGGACTAGGCGCCACTTGCAGACATGATATGGTAACTAATTTTAATTTTTTTTATTTTTTTTAAGCTGCACCTTCAATTACTATCTCAATTTTCTTTTAATTTTCTTCTTGACCAGTTTCTTTAAAGCAAGGTACCACGCCAACCTCAGGGAATATGAAGTACACAATTCAAGATAGTCTTAGCAGGCCTACTAATTATTTTCTTTTCGCTATAATTTCTCCAGCCTACATCCACAATTTCTTTATCGCCATCTACTGCCAAAATACCGTAGTGGCGTCGCTGCCGCTATTAATTATAGATTTGTCACCTATTTGAATTAAGAGCTAAATTATTTACACTCAAACTCAAAATAAACAGAACTACTTTTTGGCGTAAACCGGTCAAAGTTTTCTAAGTTTTGACAGTTTTTCAGTTTTGTTTTGACAGTTTGTCCGTTTTGTTCAAACCTGTTTTCCGAAAATCTTGTCTGGATCCCGTTATGTTTGTTATTTTTTGCGATGACCTTCGTTTTAAGAGAATGGGTATGATTTCATTATAATTTTATTTATATTTTGTATTAATGACATTTCTTATAGTTAAATAGCTAATGGGCTAACGCACTCTGGTTTTCGGGATCTTGTTAAAACGCTTAAAAAACGGACAAACGCCTTTTGTTCAAAAAATGGTGCTTGATTTCTTCATCTCTTTAAAAGCTTTTATTTAACTTCACATGAATGTTTGTGCGTGTTTAACCTTCCCATAGCCAAGCCTAGTTTCCACCATTGCTAGCTAAGGTAGGTCAAATCGGCCTTCTTTTAAAATGCTTCTGCGCATGTGCAGAATCACATTTTTCCTGGTGCAATCGCATTTTTCCTGGTAAAAGCACATGTTTTAGGACTAATTTTAATACGCCACCTAGTGCAAACAGGTGGCAAAGCAGTGTACGGCGCTCCCATTAAGGGTGTTTTATGTTATAAATATTAAATTATCTTAATAATAATTGAAAAACTATTTGTATTTAGACATTATAAAATAAAAAAAAAAAGTTTTTGAGGAATACAAGTTAACCTCATTAATTAATTATCAGAAAAAAAAGAATTACATTGATTTTTCCACTTCTGTAATTTTTTTGACCTACCATGGCTATGGGAAGTTTAAACCACCGATTTCAACAGGTTTATGCCTCCTTTTTCACAGTAAACAATTTATTCTATTTTTCGTATACTCTGTCCATGTTGGACCTATTTTGGATGAGTTTTTCACTTGTGTAGTGATACCATTTTGACTGACAAAACAACCCAATAAAAAATTATTTATTTATTTTAGGTTCGAAATTTAATTATTTCAATAATTGGATTGATAATATTAACCAGGACTTTATCAGTCGTAAGCTTTTTAGTGCTATTCTTTTACAATTTTTAATTTTTAATTTTTAATTTTAGTCCTTTTTTTAAAAAAAAAACTTTGTATTTATATTTATTTTATAGGTTTGCGTGTTTGCAAATTTAGGATACCAGCAACCACCAAATTTACGACATTCGTATTAAATCTAAATAATAACCTCTACGTTCAATGCCCCAATTGCTTTCCAGTTATATCATGCGTGTAGAGGTATTTTTGTATTTACATAATAGATTTTTTAATTTTAATTTTTTTTAGACTAAAGATGGAACCATGTCTGTTCGTGACACCCCTACGAGCAACAACAGTTCATTGATTTCTTTTTTCTCCACTTTACAGGTGTTTGAAATGCAACCAACGAACCAACTGTTTGACCACTATTTTGGAAGGGTGATCATATGCAGCCAATGCCACAACACATCCTAAGTTGCGAGTAGAAAAACTTTGTTAAAAAAAAAAAATCTTAACTTCCATTATTTAGGCAAAACATTACGCCACATCACATCCGGTAGTCCTCAGACCGACCCGGATCAGGTCTAAATAAAATATTTAACTTGGATTTTTTATTTACTTTGTAATCTTTAATTTTTATGTATGCTTGCTTACGTTTTGACAAATAAGCTAAGATGTTATTTTCAAAATTAAAATCTACCACATTTTACATGACTATCAAAGTAGCAGTCGAGAATGTATTCATTTTACCCCCACTTGAGTGGATTTGGTCCAGACTACTTTTAGCCAAAACAAATTGAGAAAAAAATTATTTGATTAATTGAATATGGAAGCTCAATTCATGTCTCAGAAAGTGTCATTGTTACAACACAAGCAACGGTAAATGCTACACTTGTATATTTAAATGCAGTCTTACAATACCATGTGTTCTGATTCTGGTTGTGTGGTTGGAAAGTAAAATATTTCCCGGGGTGACCACTAAGTCACTCCAAAATAAAGAGCAAATTTGCCGATTTTTGTAATTTTTCAGTTCTTTATCTCCGCCATATTGGAACCGAAAAGATATAGCAGTTGTAGTGAAGAAACCAGTAACCACAAATAAATATCTAAATGTCGGAATAAATATCTAAATACTCAACTCGTTTTCAGTGAATTGTAATTCAAAAGCCACACAATTTGAATTTGAACCGTTTCTTTCAACGAGCTGAAGTGTGAGTGTGCGTCCGATCACGCCATTCCCGTCCTTCTTCCTCATGTGTGCGCAGAATCTGCGCATGTGCGGCTACAGTCTCGTCCCAGCTCAAAATGGTCTCTTCACTGCGTAAACTAAAATAAATATTATTTTCTCAAACACAGTTTAACAAACTAAAATTATAGAAGCAGTTTATAAAAAAATAAGAAATAAAAATATGTTTTACTCACCCAAAAACATAACAAATGCAAAATCAAATTCAATCTGTTGCTTCGGGAGTTTGGCCGATATGGCGTCAAAATATTTATCCGGTAGCGCTAAAACCTGAAACTTTGTTTCATCATTTAAAAATAAAAATGAAATAAAAATATAAAAATAAATAAATAAACAGTAAAAAATAAAAAAATTAGAAAAATAAACATGAACCAAGACTGCACCGTCATTATTATTTTTAGTTGCTAAGCGACCAAATAAATCGATACGTGAAAACAAAACAAAACAAATCGGTCGAAAATGAATATCCCGATAGAAAAGACGTTGGCTCTGCTCAAACCAGACACGATGAAGTTTTACGATCAGATCGCAGACATCATCGAAGATGAAGGATTCACAATCGTGCAGGTTCTTTTCATTTGATTTGACTTTAATATATGATTGATTGATTTTTGTTGCAGAAAAGAAAATTACAGTTGTCTTCGGAACAGTTGAGCGAGTTTTACGGCGAGCATTTCGGAAAACCGTTTTTCCACGATTTGATTGCGTACATGCGAAGTGGACCAGTGATAGCTATGGTGTTGGCCCGGCAACAGGCGATTGTTCAGTGGAGGAAACTCGTTGGACCCACCAAAACCAACTATGCTCGAACTGCTGCACCCAACTCGTAATTGATATTATACAAATCAAATTCGTTTATAGTTTGGATAGATCCTTTGATTAAGCCTTGTTTTCTGTCTAAATTTTCATTTTAGACATCAAACTTCATTATTTGTGACTAAAATTGATTTTTCTGCCTAATAATTGAAATTTTCTGCCTAAATATTGCATTTTTCCGCTTAAAAATTGCATTTTTCCGCTTAAAAATTGCATTTTTTCGCTTAAAAATTGCATTTTTCCGCTTAAAAATTGCATTTTTCCGCTTAAAAATTGCATTTTTCCGCTTAAAAATTGCATTTTTCTGCTTAAAAATTGCATTTTTCTGCTTAAAAATTGCATTTTTTGACATAAAAATTGCCGTTGACATTTTAGACACTACCGCAACGAGACAATGTGTGTTAGCCTCCATAAAATATCGAATTATTGGCATTAAAATGATACAAAATGTTAATTATTTTTTTTCTTCTTCAATTTTTAGTCTACGAGCTCGTTTTGGCATCGATGATACACGCAACGGCTTTCACGGAAGCGATTCATTGCCCAGTGCAGAACGCGAGATACATTTCTTTTTCCCAGGATGTCTGTATTTTATTTTTCAAAAATTACTCTTCATAAATTAATTACAAATAATACCAATTCTTATCACCTTTCAGCAATCGTGGAACCTGTGATGAGTGGCCAAGCTGCTAAAGATTATTTAGCTCAAACTGTCAACCCAACCTTGCTGAAAGGACTCACTCATTTGTGCAAAAACAAGCCCAACGACCCCATTGTAAGAAATCGAATCAAATCAATTGGACTACAAAAATACTAAACTAAAAAAAAAATATTTTATTTATTTATAATTATTTAGATTTGGCTGGCAGACTGGTTGCTGATTAACAATCCGAATAAACCGATCGTTGAAGACGTTTCTAATCTGTACGAATTTAATGATTTTAATTGACCCACAACCAAACAATAAAAACTCCTAGAAATCAGCATTCGGTTTTATTTCTGTACCACCAATTATATACTACATTTAGAAGAATTTTATATATTTTTTAACGTTATTTTAAATATTTTTTTAACGTTTTTTATATACATATATATTTTTAACGATTTTTAAATATATTTTTAACGTTTTTTAAATATATTTTTAATGTTTCTTATAAAATGAGTTTTTCTTAATATTTCATCACCACAATAAAATTTAAACGTGAAAACCGCATTTGAACAAAACTCCCCCTTGAAGCTTCACTGCAGCGCACTTCTTTTCCCTTGAAATACACGGCCATCTCAATTTTTTAAAAAAATTTTAACGACAATGTTGTAGATAACACCCAAATTCGTCTCAAAACATTCGCTTTTGTTTAATTTATTTGACCCATTAGTCAAAAGCGAAAAAAAGTAGGATATTGATTTTACACTCATTGCAATTGCTACTGCTTTTCTTTTCCCGTAGAACTTGATTTTAGGCTTAAAATTTCTGTGTGGCTCAAATCATCGTCGCCTGCCAACTTAGCGATCATAACTTTAAGCTCATCCCACACTTCCGTCGGCCATTCTCGTTGAAACAATATTCTGAAAACATTGTCACAGTATATTTTGAATGGTTAGAAGTTGATTTAATAATTGTTACTTCAAAACTTCATCTTTGGAGGTCACAATCTCATCTTCAACCTTAAATTTTACAAAAAAAATAAAGTTTGAATTGAACAGGTTTTAATTTAAATTTATTTACTGTTGTGTCTTTTGATATCATTTTCGCTGGATCTTGCATGAATTGTTGCATTTTTCGTCGTCTTTCCTATTTATTTTAGAATATTTAAATATTTTTACGTTATAGAGAAATTGTGAATATTTTTTTACTTGTCTTTCTGCTTCTTGGGCCATTTTGGTTTTAATTTCATTCACCTTTTAGAAAAAAGTGGAAAATTTGTATTAAAGTTTAAAATAAAATAAAATAATTTTAATTTTGCTTAGTTGGTAATCTCCCTAAAATGGGACAAATAATTATCACTAACAAACGATTTTTATTGGTCTACTATATATATAAATTTACCATTCTTGTAGCTTCTGTCCTCTCAGTTTGCAATGTCTGAGTTATATCTTTAAGATTTCGGTTCAGCTAAAAATAAAAAATAAATAAATTTTCAAATATGCTAATTTTTTTTTATTTATTTATTTTAAAATATAAAACTCACATCTTCAATTGATGCTTCATTTTCCGCGACCTTTTTAGTGAATCTATCAATTTCAAAAGCTAAAAAAAATAAAATAAATAAACAAAAATAAGTAAATAAATAAATAAATAAAATTTAAAAAATAAATAAATAAAATTTAAAAAATAAATATAATATATAATAATAATAATAATAATATTGTTTATTGGACTACAAAAAGTAATCCTGTCCCTCCCAACAGCCTTAGCCTACAGGGGGAGAGACAGGACAGAATCAGAAAAAAAACAACGCTGCCCACAAACTAGATAAGCAAAACAATAAATACAAAAAAGTTTATACAACTACCATTTCACAACTAAATAAACAAATAAACAATTGATCAATACACTAAGCAAAAAAATCATACAGTTCACGTTTAAGTTCCCAACCCGACAACCCAAAAATATCAATAATAGATGGCAAATCATTAACACGCGTACACAACCGATAAACAGAACAAAGGAGGGGACAAAAACATTATGTTGACGTGTAAAGTAACCAGGGACATGAAAACTAAATTGACTCAACAAACTAGGGGAACAGACCTGCCCCCGAATCAAGGCCCCGACTAACAAAATATCACGAATAATAAACAGTGATTTAATAGTCAGAATCTTCAAAATTTTTAGAATATCCTCGTATTTAAAAACAGAAGACCGAAAAAAACGACGGTGAATTAAGTGCGCAAAGCGCCGTTGAACACTCTCCAACCGTGCAAGCAAGTAATCCGAACATCCGATCCAAACACAGTACGCGAAAACCAACCGGGAGCGTATCATAGATAAATACAGCAAACGTAATGGACCAACCGTAAGAAAATCACCGATCAACCTCGAAATAATTCCCAGAATACAATTACAATTCGATACCAACTTCGTTACATGCGTAGAAAAAAGTAACGAGGAGTCAAACAGCACCCCCAAATCTCGTTGCGTTGTAGACCTGGTAAGAAACGAACCAAACAATCTGTACGGGAACACAATGCGATTATGACGACGAGTGAACGATACTACCACAGACTTTGACGCATTAATCTTCATTCGATTGGCCAACACCCAATGCTCGACAAGAACCAAAACACGTTGGAGAGCCTCAAATAAATAAAATTTAAAAAATAAATAAATACAATTTAAAAAATAAATAAATAAAATTTAAAAATAAATAAATAAATAAAATTTAAAAATAAATAAATAAATAAAATTTAAAAATAAATAAATAAATAAAATTTAAAAATAAATAAATAAATAAAATTTAAAAAATAAATAAATAAAATTTAAAAATAAATAAATAAATAAAATTTAAAACAAAAATAAAGAAAGAAAATAAATTTAAAAAATAAAATAAAATAATTTTTTTTTACTTAAAGTATTCAATTGAGTCTCTTTTCTAGTCAAAACTTCGTGGATATTAGCATTGGTATTTTTCAATTTCTCAATTTCAGCCAGCATCAACTTCATCTCTGATTGATGCTTCACTTTCAACTGATGCATTTCTCCCAGTTTAGCCATTCTGTATTCCCCTTCCTGACAAAATTCAAATTAAATCCTTTCAAAATTGCAACATTTCCCATTTCTATCATTTCCCACACACCGGATCCTCCTCGTAAGCTTCCTGTTCATCTAGTGCAGTCAGACTTGGCGGTTTAAGCCGCGTTTTCCTCGCCTGCAATGAAACCAAATACTGCTGTTGTTGGTGCTGAACGTTTTGCAAATGTTGCTGTTGCTGCGTGTATTGATTTAGTTTCGACTTCATGACAGACATTGCTTCATCCCTCTTCTTAATGTCGTCGGTCATATTCGCCTCTTTGTGTTTTAACTGTTCAATGTCGAAGGTCAACCGTTCCAGAGTCGCTTCTTGGCTGGAACTAATTGCGCCGAAAGTTGGAATTACTGAGGCCTTTCTAGCCTAATGAAATACAGTCAATTGAAATCTAAAAGTTTTAATTTTTAGTTTTTTAATTTTTTTTTTAATTGCCTTAATTGCGTATTCTTTGGTGAGAAAATCAGCAACTTGTTGACGGAAAGCGTGTTTGAGTTTCTCAAGTCGCTTTAAGGAAATAAATAAAACGGTTAATGCTTGAGTTTGGATCTTTCAGTGGCGTACCAGCTGCATTCGAAGACCCCTGGTGCAGGGGACATCGAAAAGAAGATAAAGAAAGAAAATTTTGAAATTTGTTAACAAAAATTGTTACAAATTCATTAAATTTCTCAGAATTTTGCTCAATTTTGCTGACATTTTTCTAAATTTGGCTCCAGTTTGATGATATTTCACTAAATTTGGCTCAATTTAGCTCAAATTTTTCTAAATTTGGCTCCAGTTTGATGATATTTCACTAAATTTGGCTCAATTTAGCTCAAATTTCCCAGAATTTTGGTCAATTTTGGTAAAATTTCTCTAAATTTGGCTCAATTTTGCTAAAATTTCTCTAAATTTGGCTCAATTTTGCTAAAATTTCTCTAAATTTGGCTCAATTTTGCTAAAATTTCTCAGAATTTTGGTCAATTTTGCTAAAATTTCTCTAAATTTGGCTCAATTTTGCTAAAATTTCTCTAAATTTGACTCAATTTTGCTAAAATTTCTCTAAATTTGGCTCAATTTTGCTAAAATTTCTCAGAATTTTGGTCAATTTTGCTAAAATTTCTCTAAATTTCGCTCAATTTTGCTAAAATTTCTCTAAATTTCGCTCAATTTTGCTGAAATTTCTCTAAATTTGGCTTAATTTGGCTCAAATTTCTATAATTTTCTATAATTTTTTCTCATTTTACAGAACAAGAGGGGCCAAAAATCAATTATTAAGGTACGCCACTGTTTAAATCATTTATCCTACATCTTGGTAAGTGTTTTCCATAAAAGACATGCTTTCAGTAACCCGACGTGTGCTGAAAAATAAAACATTTTGTAACACAAATTAAATCCATGAAATTAAATTAATTTTACAGGTCAATAGATTTCCTTTCCAGTTGACTTTCGTATTCCGATTGAAGATATTTTCTTGTCAACCTAACCTCTTCTCTAACTGACAACATTTCCTGCCAAAAAGAGTCGTCAGTTCTCCCTCTATTCCCAGCAGATAAACATTTCATTTTACCTCTTTAATGGATGAGAGAATTGCGATGGTTTTGTCTGAATCCAAAATGAGTGATAAATCTGTTTGAGCAGCTTTATCTTGCCATGGAAAACCTCCAGGTAAAGCTTCTCGATATGGAGGTTTACTAGGCCTACAAACAATGGTAAATTCTCATTTCAAATACATTTCATACAAAGTTAATGAATTAATTGTCATCTGTACCTGATTTTACTTATGTAATTGAGTCCAAAGGAGTCTGACTTCTTTTGTTTCAGAAAAGGAGCAGCCATCCTTAAAGATTTCCGCTATCAATTTGTCATTCTGGTGTACAGAATGACGGTTATATCCCACATAAATGACTAATTTTGCCAATAGATGGCTCGTTCGATCATTTAGCAGTAAATTTAACAGGAATGTAACAACTAGAAAGTAAACTGCATAAAATCTTGTTTTGTGTTAGTTTAATGTCAGATTGCACTCGTCTTACTGCGGGTCTATTAAAACCTACAACGGCGTACACTTGACTTGGAGATGGGTGATATAAGGCTGTGAACAGCTTAGTGAAAACAAATTAAGATTTAGCCAACTAAATTGGAAAACAATTTAGTCAGTTAAATTTCAAGCTTTTTCATGTCATAAACAAGTTTATGCTTGAATCGGACACTTCTTCCAGAGATCGATGCAACTGAAAACGAAGTAGTGTTGTGACCTCGACTGTTACCTCAACAATATTGGTCGCAACGGGTTGTCACGACGGGTCTTATCAAACAACTCTTTAATAAATACTGAATGAGGAGAAATATTAATAATTATATTAATATTCCTTCTCAAGGCTAAACTGACTAAAATATCTAACTGACCTAATAAACACATTTTGTTACTTTAAAAAGAATAATTAGTTTTTATTCGGGGAAATATCAAGTTAGTATTACAAATAATACTTCTAAATTATACAATACTAGGTTAAAATAATACGAACAATGTTAGTAATAATGGAATAATCGAAATAATATAACAATCTTCTCTCGCGACGTGGCTGGCTTGGCAACGTCGTTCTTTCGTTTACTTCTCGTGGTTATCGCGAATGGCGATAAACAACTCGCAAAAGGCGAGAAAGAATCCGAGATATTCGGAGAGCATGTGCTTTCGCACTTGGTTCAACTTTACTTACGTCTCTACAAACTTCTCTCCGCGACGGCTGGCTATTCGGGTAATTTCTCCTCTCACGGAAAATTCCGTAGGCAGCTGGTCGTCGTTGTCACGTTCCGGCGACGTCTCGCAATTCGGGTCTCGTGATGATTCCGTATGCTGCGGCGATGTCGCTTCTCGTCCTCGTCTCACACAGTAGAATTATCCCAAAGGTTCTGTGAAACACAGCGTCCTAAAGGAAAACTCTCTTCTTGATTCTACGCTCAAGGATAAGCGCTCGCTTGTTAAGTACAAGGCTAAAACTTCCAAATTGATACAATCAAGATGGCTTCCAAAACACACAATCTCAACTCAAACTGGCTGTTTGAGCAAGAAAAAGATCTAGCCAAAGAATCCCTTATGGCAAGACAAATACCTAGCTGCTTTTCCCTGACAGCAAGGTGAATCCAAATTCCTTTGGTGCAGGATAATCACAATCAATTTGGTGTTTTTGAACTGGAGCAAATTGACAATGACTGGTACTGGTGATAAGGAGACTTGAACTGAAGTTTGCTGAGAATTCTCCCAGCATCCTTACATCCTAACTCCTTATAAGAGGGCAGGATGCTGGTTACTATGACATCTAAAACAGGTGTTCCAGTGACTCATGACCAAATAAGAACTTCAGCTCCTGGTTACTCAATATTAGGCAATCTCATGTAATTAAATAAGTAAAGAAATCAGTTTGTATGCAATAACACAGGATGACATTTATTCGGGGCTAAATACAAAAGGTTAGATAATTGTAGAAAAACATGATGATTCACTCTAAATATTGCGCAATTTGGTCCAATAAATATTTAAAACTCTCTTTACAAAACACTCATAAAATATGCAAAACGTTCTTCTCTTATGATCTCTAGTGACCATCAGGCCACTACAGTATGTAACGTCGCCTAGCACAGACTTTCTGCGTACATCTACTCTATTTCAAAATTTCAAAAAAGAAAAATCTGATTTATTTTTATTTACAAATCATATTATTTGTTTTTTGATCTCTTTGATTCAAAATAAATACTAGAATAAATTTTTTTTAAATGTAATACATATGTACAATATATACATATACATATGTTGATTTTTAAAAAATTATTGTAATGTGATGTTTAAGAAAGGGAATTATTGTAATGTGGTGTTTAAAAAATGGAATTATTGTAATGTGATGTTTAAAAAAGGGAATTATTGTAATGTGATGTTTAAAAAAGGGAATTATTGTAATGTGATGTTTAAAAAAGGGAATTATTGTAATGTGATGTTTAAAAAAGGGAATTATTGTAATTGTGATGTTTAAAAAACTAGTATTGTGTTGACCCAGTCGCGGAATCTCGAAATGCGCGTGTATACACCGGGTTGGTTTGGTTCGGCACAACCGATTCCCCAAGATATAACTCCCGCAAGAGTCCATCGCTGATCAGTGCCACGGATCACCATGGGTCCACCAGAATCGCCCTAAATAAATGAAAAAGTTTTATTAAGTTTTTGAGCTTTGAAATCGAATTTAAACAAATATACTAACTTCGCAGCTGTCAATACCGCCTCCCGGTCTGCCGGCGCAAATAAATATGTCTGGTATGGATTCTATGTATCCCGCTTGTCGGTAGAGTTTTTCGCACTCCAAATTGGATATGATGGGTATTTGTGCTTCGTATAATTGGTTAGGAAGTGGACCATCTATTATAAGAGAAAAATATATTCATCTTTGAGATAAACACAACAAATTGTGAAATTATTCATTTCCAACTTTCGGAAAAGGAGTTTGAAATATGTTAGAAATATTTGGATTTTTCCAATCTTTTTTAAATGTAAATCTTCCATAATTCATTTAGTAACCTTCGTAAAGGCGGCCCCAGCCTGTAACGTAAGCAGTATCGTTGACGAAAGCGTTGTCGTTCGAAGGAATACAGATGGGAATTATGTTCCGTTGAAAATGAACGGGCTCGTAGAACCGAACCAAAGCCAAATCGTTTTCGAAGTTGCGTGGATTGAAGTCGGGATGTTTAGCTATTATTTGCACTTGTCGATCTAAATGTGCTAATTCTTCCTTCGCATCACTGACGTCATAATCCCCTATCCTCACTTGGAGTTGCTCAACTGGCACACTATAAATAAAACACATTTTAATAAATTTCCACCTAAAAATCCTATGAACTTAAACCTTACTTGTCTACGCAATGAGCCGCACTGATAGCCCAGTTTTCATTCAGCAATGCAGCACCACATTTGTGTTGAAAAGTGCTTTTCTTCCACTGCCTTAATGATACCTGTAAGTAAAATAGAAAGAAAACAATTTTAAAACTGACACAGTTGAGAAAAAAAAGTTAGTTTTACCTGCCAAGGCCATTTCCCAAATATTGCTTTCTTACCGCCCACTATTCGTGCCGTTGGTATGTCTTTATTGTAAAAAGTTCTGCCACAAGCTGAAATAAACAAAACCAAAAGATAACAGTCGTGTTTAATCACAGGTATAATGAGCACATGTAATTCAGTGAGTGGTTCATCAACAGGTTTTAACGGAAATATTGCATCGACTAATCTGTACTCTGCATCAAGTTTCGAGGAAATGCTTCTACTTAGGTCATTAGGCCAAGTTCATTCAAGACATAGCACTTAAGATACACTAGTACAATCAATATTTTATCTTCACAAAACATCTGAAGATCCCTTTAACGTTCTTGGAATTGGGCCTTCTTCCACTCTGAACCCCCTAAATACCCATATAGTTAAAAAATACGTTTCGTGTTTGTACGTGACGTCATTGCCATTGAATAACATGAGAATTAAACAACAACAAAGCAATAAATTACAATAAAAGAGGATAATAAACACAGTAAGTAAGAAATAACAGTAATTTCAAGCAATTCTCAAAAAGAGGTTAAATCTCCATGTTATTCAATGGGAATGACGTCACGTACAAACCGCCTCGAACTATATTCAATTTTGGTAGTGTTACCTTCCTTATAGTCAGTATCGGCTAAATTAAACTCCGTTACTGCTGGTGTTACTGTCGATGGCACGGGAGTTGTCGTCGTGCGAGTTGTGGGAGGTTGTGTCCTCACCGTGGTCATTCTTCTTCTTGCAGTGGTGGTTGTTTTTGGAAATACGGTTGTTTTTGGAAAAGGGTTTACTGTTGTTTTTGGAACTGGATTAACTGTGGTTATGGGAACCGGTCTGCGTGGTGGCGTGTGGTAGACCGGTCGGTACCGTTGCGTCGTGGTTGTCAGATTCCGCGTACTCTCGCTGAAAACTGCCCAGTTGATCGCGGCCGGCTTCGACGTTGTTCTTCGCGAAGGTTTCAAAGATGTGATGGGGATTCTTGTGACCAGAGACAGCAAGACTGTGGTAGCGGAGTCTGCAGGGGTCACTTTCCAACCAGAATTAATAACTTCGTTCGGTAGTTCGTTGTCACTCAAACTTGTGGCAACTGATTTTGGAGTTGTTCTAGTGTTGCCACTGGTCACAACCAAGGAAGTTTGGTAAGGTGTTGAGGGTTTCCAGCGCGAAGAAGTCATTTCAAAATGTTTTGTGGAGCCAAGGTCGTTTTCCACACTTTGGTCCAGTTGGGAATTGGGAGGTAATTGGCAGCAGCTGCCCAAGAAAATGCCATCTTTACAAGTTGTTAAAGGCTTTCCTTTAGCTGCAAAACAGTGTAAGGTGAACATACAAATTCCAGTTTCTCCTGATTTGTTGTCGTTGCATGAAAGGGGACGGATCAGGCCTGAAATAACAAAGAAAAATTGTGATGAATAAATTAAGATTTTTTGAAAAAAATAATTTATTAAAATTTGATTTTGATCTAAAAATGTCAAAAAATAATTTATTAAAATTTGATTTTGATTTAAAATTTAAAAATGTCAAAAAATAATTTATTAAAATTTGATTTTGATTAAAAATGTCAAAAAATAATTTATTAAAATTTGATTTTGATTAAAAATGTCAAAAAATAATTTATTAAAATTTGATTTTGATTTAAAAATGTCAAAAAATAATTTATTAAAATTTGATTTTGATTTAAAATTTAAAAATGTCAAAAAATAATTTATTAAAATTTGATTTTGATTAAAAATGTCAAAAAATAATTTATTAAAATTTGATTTTGATTAAAAATGTCAAAAAATAATTTATTAAAATTTGATTTTGATTTAAAAATGTCGAAAAATAATTTATTAAAATTTGATTTTGATTTAAAATTTAAAAATGTCAAAAAATAATTTATTAAAATTTGATTTTGATTTAAAAATGTCAAAAAAATTGGTTTCCAAAATTGTGCATTTTAAAATTATTCGCCATGCTTATTCCTGTGGGAAATACTTAGCAAAACGTCTAGATTTCACGGTTGATGACTAATTCATAGAACCAAAGGAGGAAATGATTTGTTAATTAACATGAAATCAATACACCGTCGTGGATTCTTCGAATTGAATCAAATTGAATTAAACTTCTTTTTTGTTTGCCCATTTCTTTTCTATTTTAAAAGGGTCATAAGTTCAATGACTTGTAGTTAATCATTTTTTTTCTTTCACTTAATTGGAAAGTGAGGGGACACAAATGATGGGAGGGAATGAAAAGCATTGTATTGTGGGTCACAAGTGGTTGTCCTAGAGCACCTTCGCTTTTTTCCAGGTGGATTATGATCCGGAAATTTGCACCTCAATTAAAGGTCAGGGTTGTCTGCAAAACGGTTGTTTCGTGTCATTTTAATCACGTCAAAGTTGTGTTATTTTTGCATTAAAAATGTTATTAAAATGGTATTAAAAACCAAATTTAAATATGCATATTTTACCGGTTGTTGTAAATTAGAATGTAAAGTAATTCCTTAACCATTAGAAGAATAATTAACGGTTTATAATCCACCTCATGCAATATGCAAAATGTGTTTCAAAATTGTTATATACCTGAGGAAATGTTAGTTTTGTGTGAGTATAATGCAAAAAAAAATAAAAATAAAATCATTTAAAACATTAATATAATATAAAAATGTAATATTTCACTTGTTATTTTATACAATACACACAATAATGTCAAATTTAACCATTTTTCTGTCTATTTAGTGATTTAAAACCCTAAAACAGACTAAAAATTATGATAATTTTGATGTAAATTGTGTAAAAATGTGTGTAAAACTTGTATACAATTAAATAAATGTGTATAAAACTTGTATAAATTAAATTAATTTGTATAAAACTTGTATACGGTAAATTAAATTAATGTGTATAAAATTGTATAACTTAAATTAATGTGTGTAAATCTTGTATACAATTAAACAAACATATTACAACCAATTAAAATAATTAAAACAACGTTATTTGGATGTACAAATAGTGTTTACATGTCACTTCTAATGTCGATTTTAATTAAAATTCCAATTTTAATCAAAACAAATTCCAAATGACAACATTACTACTTCAACTCTAGACACAGACAGTATTTACTTTTATATATAAATATATATAAAAAAAAAATAAAAACAAAAGAATTTTCTTTACAAGGTCAGGTCAGGTAAGGAAAGGAAAGAATTTCTTCCCCTCGAAAAAAAAGTGTTTCTAATCACTTACCACGAGTTAATCTGTCGTAAACCCTTCGCGTGGACGAGCGTGAAGTTTGTTCGACACTCGTTAAAAAATGCAGAATGATAAAACACAGAAAAATCCACGATTTATTGGATTTGCACAGTTCGAGGGGCCGGTGGAACGACGGACCCATGCTGCACTCCTTTCCCTCCCAAAGCGCTTAATTCGGGAGCATTCTTGGCATCGTGCAGCTGGCACGAGGTGGCAAATAAGTGAAATCTCCCGGACTTTGCGGTCAACCGGAAGAAGTCGTGACGTCACAACAGTTTAGCCTTTGGCGTGCAGGTCGTGGGGTGCACCAAATTTTTATTTTTATTTTTAGTAATAATTAATATAAATTGTGTAAATTTTTTTTTCTTTTTAAATTATTTGTGTGTTTTTGTTTTCGATTTTTGTCGTTTTTGTTTGTTTTTTGGTCGTTTGATTTCCGCGCACGTTGGAGAGTGAATGACCGCGCATAGCCTTGATGTTGGTTGTGCCTTGTCTCCTTCTCCTGTACTAACCCGATTTTCAAGTCAAGGTTAAGTCGAATTCACCGTCAAAATGCGAGATACGGTTTATTATTGTTGTGTTGTTGGTTCCCGATGAATGGGAAAGTTCAATTTTAATCGTCGGATATAGGAAATTGCGATTGATCTTGTTGCTTTTCGAATATTTCACGGATCGTTTGTAAATAAATGATGCCAATTTTTGATATTGATTACGTAGATTTAGGAATAAAAAATATATGTAGTTTGACATCGATCAAATTAATTAATAATTTTTTTTTTTTTTTTTTTTTTTTTGTTGTTGTTTAAGAGAATGATTATAATTTTTGAAATGTTTTTTAAGGATGAGTTTGGTTGATTAAACTGATTACATAATCGAAGGCAACTTGGTGACTTATAAATGCGTGAAAGTGTATCACTGAATGACTTTATAGTAATCGTTCGTAGATGGCGCTTTAGAATGTTTCAGACACAAATAAAAGAGCTTTCAAGAGTTGACACAAGGCTGCAGAGCAAATCAATCGGAGAAAATGGAATTGATTGATTCTGAGCTGCAGAGAAAGGATGAATTTCTTACAAATCTATGAAATTCTTTGCAAAATTATGGAAATATTTTGGAAAATGCATGGAAATTCTTGAAAATGCATAAAAATCTATGGAAATGCATGGAAATCCTTAAAAATGCATGAAAATCTTGAAAATTACATGAAAATCCTTGAAAATCTAAGGAAATCCTAGAAAATCTAGTAAATGCTAGAAAATCTTTGAAAATGCATAAAAATCCTTGAATATGGATAGAAACCCTTGAAACTGCATGATATTCCTTGAAATCTGTGTAAATCCTAGCAAATCTATAAAAATCCATGTAAATTCTTGCAAATCCATGTAAATTCTAGCAAATCCATGTAAATTCTTGCAAATCCATGTAAATTCTAGCAAATCCATGTAAATTCTAGCAAATCCATGTAAATTCTAGCAAATCCATGTAAATTCTAGCAAATCCATGTAAATTCTAGCAAATCCATGTAAATTCTAGCAAATCCATGTAAATTCTAGCAAATCCATGTAAATCCTAATAAATCCTAGCATAGAAAATCCATACAAATCTTAATAAATTCTAGGAAATCCACAAAAATCCTAGGAAATCCACAAAAATCCTAGGAAATCCACAAAAATCCTAGGAAATCCACAAAAATCCTAGGAAATCCACAAAAATCCTAGGAAATCCATAATCAATCCTAGCAAACCCACATAAATCCTAGGAAATCTACATAAATCCTAAGAAATGCATATTAGTCTTAGGAAATGCATACCGTATAAATTCTAGGAAATGCATATAAATCCTAGAAAATCCATATAAATTCAAGAAAATCCATAAAAATCCAAATAAATACATATAAATCCAAGAAAATCCATAAAAATCCAAATAAATACATATAAATCCAAGCATAAAATCCATATAAATCCAAGCATAAAATCCATGAAAATCCATGAAAATCCGTGCAATTCTTTGTAAATTCTTGCAAATCTGAAGGAATCACATGTTGGTGCAGAAATATTTCATAGATCATTCAGCTTTCAAATCAATAAATATCAAACACCTCCATTTTTGTTCAATCAACTAATTATACAAATTCAACCAAATAATAACAAACTACAAAAACAAAAACAAACACAAAAAAAACCCCAATGCTTTAAGCCTATTTCTCCAAACCCAACCACCTTTAACTTGTCCTATTCAAGCCCATCAATAGATGGACTGGCAATTGGAGCATTCCTAGAAGTACTCACAGAATTGAAAGCTAACCATTTGCAATAAAAAGGTGCAAGCAAACAAATCTATAAATATTCAACACCAAGGCGAGATATGCAACCATCATGAATATGATGCACTCCAAATTATTCATACAGTTGCTATTACACAATTAAATTTGCATTTCTACCCTACCATTACCAACACAATACATCAAACCAATGTTGCACAAATGATAAAACATTCAAAATGCCAACACAACCTTGCAAACAAACAATGCACATCTCAATGAATAACCCAGACCAGACCTCATTCAAACTTTACAACTTATCCACTTTAAACACATTTTAACGTTTATTTTAACCAAAATGCAACATTAGTACATCAAAATGTAACATCATTAGATGAAAATGCAACATTATTACATCAAAATGCAACATTATTAGACGAAAATGCAACAATATTAGATGAAAATAAAACATTATTAGATGAAAATGCAACATTATTAAATGAAAATGCAACATTATTACAACAAAATGCAACAATACATCAAAATGCAACATTATTACATCAAAATGCATCAAAATGCAACATTATATCATCAAAATGCAACATTATTACATCAAAATGCATCAAAATGCAACATTATTACATCAAAATGCATCAAAATGCAACATTATTACATCAAAATGCATCAAAATGCAACATTATTACATCAAAATGCATCAAAATGCAACATTATTACATCAAAATGCATCAAAATGCAACATTATTACATCAAAATGCATCAAAATGCAACATTATTACATCAAAATGCATTAAAATGCAACATTATTACATCAAAATGCAACATTATGACATCAAAATGCAACATTATGACATCAAAATGCAACATTATTACATCAAAATGCAACATTATTACATTTAAAATGCAACATTATTACATTTAAAATGCAACATTATTACATTTAAAATGCATCAATACATCAAAATGCAACATTATGACATAAAAATGCAACATTGTGACATCAAAATGCAACATTATGACATCAAAATGCAACATTATGACATCAAAATGCAACATTATGACATCAAAATGCAACATTATGACATCAAAATGCAACATTATGACATCAAAATGCAACATTATGACATCAAAATGCAACATTACTACACAAAAATGCAACGTTACACCAAAACGCAACATAATTACACTAAAACGCAACATTATTACACTAAAACGCAACATTATTACACCAAAGCGCAACATTATTACACCAAAACACATCCAATTTGAGTGCAAACTACCCACATCATTAACCCAAGGTTAACGCACTGCTCTTAACCACTTCTACGAAAACAAAACGCATAAAAACCACCAGAAAACTTGTGCCATCACTTCTAACCATACCTTCACCATCACATTTTGATTCCCATTAATCGCAACACCTATAAAACCCATTCAAAAACCCCCAAACAAAAGAAAATCCCAAGAAAAAAAAATTTCATCTTATTCTTTCTTTCTTTTCCTCTTTCCTTAAGCAATGACCACGTGATAATAAGGAGGTATCGAACTCCCCCTTAGCAGCTGCCAAGCTTTGAGCACTAAACGCGCGGTCGCCCGTCACCCGTGATTAACGCCACACGCCAGGCACGAGCCACGAGCTGCTCGCTCCAATCCAAGCTTGCACCTCTAGCCTCGGCAACAGGTGATAAACAGAGCGCGCTGAGCAACAGGACGTGCGAGCAGCGCGCGACAGCTGCGCCGCGCGCTCAGAACGGCGCCTCGGCGGAGGCTACGATCGGGCTGGCAGCAGCTGTTTTCGGCTGGACGAACAATGAAATGGGGTGAGCCGAGGGGACCGTAGTATTTGTAAGGAAGAGCGAGCTGCGAAGGGGAGAGAGAGATTATAACGAGCAGCTGCCGTAGTAAAACCGGCAACGAGTCATATTCACGCACAACATCGACGCGAGCGGCCGATGAAGCAGACACGGGAGCAAAACGGTCCTCGGACGGACCAGCAATCGGTCTACAACGCCGAAGACGGTCTTAGGTAACGAGGAAAACGTTTTAATTTAATTTTTAATTTTTATTTTTTGACATTTTGTCGTTTTATTGACACCTGCTGTCAATATTGGTTCGTGTTTTGCGTTTAAAACGGCGTTTAAAACGCGTTTCAATATTTTCAATGCGGACATATGCACTTGAATAATCGTTATGACATTTGACATTTGTATTGTGGATCTCGATTGATCGATTTATTTGTTTTTCAGTTGTTCGCAGATTAAAACGTTGGTGAGCACGTGTGGGAAAAATGGTATTTTTAATAGAGAAATCGGTGGAAATGAATGGGAAATTAATTATCGGTGTTTATTTGATTCGAAGGTGATGTGACGGGCAAAACGAATGTGTTTTGGGTGTTGTGCAGACGTCTGGTGCAGTGGGTGACACAAATGAAGAGAAACCGACGTCAGAAGGGAAATAATAATGAATCGAGTGATGAAAAAGCGAATTTAACGACCGATTCAGTGCAAACGTCAATCGCACCGCATAATACGTATCAACAAACAGGTACTAACGTCATTCCGTATTTTTTTATTTATTATTTATTTATTTTTTTATTTTTATACTTCCTTGTTATGTAACTGAGTGCTTTTCATAATTTGAGCTATATTTGTTGCGTTCGACGTGAGTGGGCGCGAATTGGTGCTTTTATTTTCTTTTTTTATTTCTCCAACTGACTTTTTTTCAAATTCGTAATCTTTAGTTATCTATTGACATGTGCATCTGTCTCTCACCTGCCTTCGAAGCCCCCCTCTTCTCGAGGAGCCCAGGCGCGTGCCAGCTGGTTGTTTCCCTCAGTCGTCTACGTCTACCAACCAAATGCATGATTGGCACTTAAATTTTTTTTTTTTTAAATTAAATTTTTTTTTTATTATAAATTTTGTTGAATTTATTAAAATTAAATTTTTTTTTTGGGATTTTTTTTTTTTTAAATTAGGTTATACATTTAGGGCATTTATTATTCGTTTTTTATTTATTTTATTTACTGGTGGAATCAGTAGGTGGTGTTTTGATAACAGGTTGAGAGAGGAAGATAGCGCGATGCAAATTGATCGTTTTTTTTCGGTTTCAGTGCAGATTTTGCAGATTTTGCACTCGAATTAAATTGTGTCGGGATTTTTTTGTTTCTAGATTTTCAATTTGGAAATCTTAATCGATAATTTAGTGGTCATTTTTCAAATTTTCCAAATTGAGCGCGGTCTTTTGTTCGATAGACAATGGGATCCCGCACAGCACTGCACGTTGCATCCGTGTATACACAGAGTACATACAAAAAGATCCCATGGATGTTATTTGTTTTGACTTGATAAGTGCATTTGCATACGAAAAATGCATTCATTAAGTCGTTTGATGAACACTTGAAACACTTGGCAGATGTTCTGAGCACGTCAGAGAGGTATAATCTGACCACTAGTCCATCTAAATTGTTTTTGTGCGATTTTCCTCCGTTTTTGCACTTCTGACACAAAAAATGCAATTTTATTTATTTATTTATTTATTTATTAAATCAACGCACCATAAGGAGCAATACAAAAATTTCAAGAGCCCAAAACTACATTTCATCTATAAACAGTGCAAATTTCAGCATAAAATATGCATTTTTAATTTTTTTTCATAAAATTGCAATTTTAGAGCTAATTAATACCCAATTTAGTCATTTACTAAAAAAAAAAAAATATTTTAAATATTTTATTAGACGATGCAGATGATGAATCAGGTTTCGAAGACGACGACGACGACGAAACCGAAGACAACGAAAGGTAAATAAAACTCGAAATCAAACCCCAAAACCCACATTAACATCCAAATTTCACCCTATAGACTTTCACCCGAATGGAGAATCCCTTCAGCAGACCTTCAGTTCGAAAACCTACTCGCCCGTGGTCGTTTCTGCACAACATACAGAGGCAGGTGGCACGGCGAAGTGCTAATACACACCTTCACGCCAAGTCGTGAAACGCATGTGCAACGCTTCATGCGCCAGGTGACAGCATTATCCATGATTCGTCATGAGAACGTGGCCTTGTTCATGGGTGCCTGTATTGAACCATCACTTTTAGCCATCGTAATGAGGTAACAACACACAAATAATTCATTTCTCCCCTGTGTTTCCCTGCATTACACTAAATTATCTCTTTAACAGTCGGAGATCGGGTCCTTCCGTATACGATTTTGTGCATACTCGAGGCGAGAGCATGTCTCTCAGTGATAAGATCAACATTGCTCATCAAACGGCCCAAGTAAAACGATTTTTTCAGGTGTTAATTGGTAGAACGCTCAAGGTCAATCAGCGCCCGATGTGATGGTTTTTATTGGGCGATCCGTCATACATGTACTCAGTTGTCCAGAAAAGTTAGAATTCGGATTTTATTTATCCGGATAACCGTGTGCGATTACATGGCACTAGTTTTCTGGTTAACATGACGTCACATGTGAATTATCGATCATGCATTTTGATTATCTGGAACAACAAAATGGTTGTCGATCAAATTCAGACCCCGGAAATAGTGTTTTAGCTCACTTCAGACCGTTTTCGGTACTAACGTTGGTTTAACATATCGTTAATAAGACAATCCAACGATATTCCGCTCGAAGTATTTAATTTTTAGTTGCACGGGTCTGACAGATGTTTACATGCAGTTTTCAATGCGCTAAATACCCAAAAATCTACCTCGTACAACTGGAATTTAGTTTTCCGTATAAGAGTAGGTGCATTCAAAAACTCTAAAACGTATGCAAAACTCGTTTCGTATTTGAACGTGACCTCATTCCCATTGAATAATCGTGTTTGAACGTGACGTCATTCCCATTGAATAACATTCTCATGTAATTCAATGGGAATGACGTCACGTTCAAACACGAAACGAGTTTTGCATACGTTTTAGAGTTTTTGAATGCACCTCCTGTCTTTTCTGGAAAACATCAGATTTCTAGAAAAGTGAAATTCGCATTTTCACTTACGATATCTGGAAAACTGAGTACATGTAAACATGGTAAATGTTCTTCGGTTATACCACTCGATCCTACCTTGAGTCGGCCTTGCATCCGACTTTATTTTGGTGTTTTTACCTTTATACCTGAAATTAGGAATGAAATAAATTTGTATTTTGCTCATTTTGCATTTTTTTTTGCAGGCAATGGGTTATATTCATGCCAAAGGTATGGTTCATGGGTGTCTTTCTTCACGCAATGTGTTTCTTGAAGGCCGTGTGCAAGTGAGCCTATTGGACCATGACTTGCCAGACAGCTGCCTTGACAGGTTGGTGTTAGTGTTAATAAAGTGGATAGAATTGTTAAATAATAATAATAATTATGTTTTTTTTTTTTAAATTAGGGATAATGTTTGCTGTTTTCCGCGTGGACAAATTACATATTTCAGCCCTGAATTAATGTGTTCATTACAATTAACACCTCCCCATCTTGTGATACAAGTACCGCCTACACAACAGTCTGATGTTTATGCATTTGGGTAAGCATAAATCTTTGCAAATAATGTTATTTTTCATCTAAATCATGCAGTTTTTGTCAAAAAAGCATTTTTGATATTAAAATTTCATTTTCTTGTCTAACAAATGGGCAATGAAAGCCTGTATATATTTCTTAAAATAATTGTATTTATTTAATTTTTATAGAACTTTGCTCTACGAATTAGTGACCAAACAGTGGCCAATGCAAGGAGAGCACGCTCACAGTATCATATGGAGAGTTTCATCTGGAAAGGGACAAAAACTTGATCATATGAAAGCGCCTTCAACTATTAAAGTACGTTCCAAATTCGTGCACGTTAAGAAAATAAATAATTTACTTTATTTATTTAATTTTAGGATCTTTTAGCAATGTGTTGGTCATTTGACTTAAACCACCGTCCAAGTTTTTCGCAAATTGTCCAACACCTTCAACGCAGTGTGAGCTTACACAGGCGGTACAGTTCTTCGGAACCAGAACGGCTCAATCGAATAGATCAAAAACTGGCGTGTTAGCAATTATAAATGAGATAATTTATTTTTTACAATGTACATAAATATATATATAGACATACTTTATCTTGAGTGATTTCTTGGATCACCAAGGTCGATTGATCTGTACTTTGTTTCCTTTTCATGTTTGTACATACAGTGACATCTATTTTTGTATAAATAAACTTTCTTTAAAAATGATATCAATTTAATTCAAAACCAAAAAATGATTATTGAATATTTTTCACAGAATCAATTCTTTTGTAATCACAAGTACTAAAGATGACTAGAAGACCAAAAGTGCTTTGTGAAATAAAAAATACATGGGGTTGGCAACCGTAAAATTGCAGTACCGGTTTCAGTATCGGTTCCAGTACCAGTATTGGTACTGGGATTCAGTGCCAGTCTTGGTACCGAGGTTTTTTTTGTCAGTACTCAGGGCCGGTACTAGTATCGTAAGCTTTTTTTGGTCCCGGAACCGTCCCTCACACCGGAACCGGAACCGGTACTTTCTATCATCATAAACAACACAACAACGCCACCTACTACCAGCATTTCTAATGATGTAGGAGGTGACAAATTTTATTTCACTCATTATTTACTCATTCCAGCTGGAAACAGTTTCTTTTTTAAATTAACTTGGAAACCAGTCTAATTTTTAAAAGTTCACAAAGTTATTGATTAATTATTGAAAAGGACGCTACCTTGACAAAATCTACCAGTATCTTATGACAAAACCTTCGACCGATGTGGAATCGGAACAGGCATTTTCGTCGGCTGGAATTTTCTGCACCAAGATAAGAAGCCGCTTGGGTGACCAGTCTCTGGATTCATTGTGTTTTTTACGTTCATATTTTCAAGAATAAATTGTAGTACTACAGTATTATCTAATTATACATGACAAATAAATGTTTTTGTTGAGAAATAGATTGACTATCCAGAACCGGTACCAATATTGGTGCCAGTACCGCTCTCGGTAGTAGTACCGGCCCCAATACCGGTGCTCATACTTCATTCGTATAAGTATAGCATATAAGTAGCAAGTAGCGCTACCTTCTTATTCAATTTCTTACTGTTATATTTTGTTTATATTTTTCCATTTTGCAGTTTCCATTTATCCATTTTCAACTTTATTTTTTCAACTTTTTATTTTTTACAGCATAAATTAAAGGACCCACCTTAGCAACGCCCACTTCAGTAATCGCAGGATGACATGAAACATTAATTTGACACAAGATTTTCCAATTCCAAACAGCATTTATTTAAGAGCATCGACCTCACGCGGCAGTTGCAAAAGGCCACCATTGAGGGAGAATAACTACAGCGTTTCAGAAACGTTACGTAGCGTCGCTACAACTATGATCAAAATTTTTCAGCGTCACTAAGGTGTGGTTGCTAAAAAGTCGCTTTCCTGTCGATTTTCGCTAAAAAGCTAGTCGCTAAAGTCACTTTAACCGTTCGAAACAAGCCATCAAACAATAATACAGCTCTAGAAGCAGAAAACCTTTGGGAAAATGGTGGTAAGATAGCTGAAATCCCAGTCAGCTTGTGAAGGCAACTTGATTTCCCCCATGCAGGACAACAGGACAGAACGTGAAGTGTGTAAAATTGAGCCCAAAGTTTTTTTTTTTTTTTTTTATAATTTTTAACTAATTTTCCAAAGATTAAATATTGTACAAAGTTTTATAATGAATATTTTTTCTAAAATTTTTGAACTTTTCAATTTTTTTGTTATGATTGTAAATGTTTGAATTTTTCAATTGGTTTTTGATATGGTTGTTGGTACATGAGGAACCCACGAAGAAAGAGACAGCTGCGAAGCAATTCGTTATCCCGAAAGTAGCCAGAAAAACGGATGATTTCAGCCGAAACAATCCTCCTGTCGAAAAAAGCAAGGCAGGGACCAGTCGTCAGAGGACGGTGGAGATAATAACGCGAAACAAGAAATCTCCACCAAAGGAAATTAAGCGAAGCCGAGTCTCCGAGGACACTACGCCTACCGCTAGTACGAGTCAGAATCGCTCGAACAGGGAGTACGTTAAATATAACGACTCGCCTGAAAGGGACCAAGAAGGGCGGCAGCATTTTTCCAATCGAAGATTTGATCGACCTAGAAGTAGGCAGAATACCAGTTGTTGTCCCTAAAAACTGTGGACACTGGAGATGTGCCAGATTGTCAAGGAGGGGTTGTGGACAATGGAGATGTTCCAGGTCGAGGACCAAATCCAACTAAGACCAGTGCCATAAAGTTGTACCCTGTTCTCCTATTAATATCAAGAAACTGCAATGCTTTAAGGTACCTAAAACTGCACTGTGGTAGTTTTAGGTACCGTGTACCAGGACCGCGGTACTTTGTGGGTCAGCGCGATGTACCGCATACTTATACCACATACTTGTACCGCGGTACACTTAAGGGGTACCGCACCCAACACTGCTCCTTGGCACTGGGAAGAGTTTCAACAGTTGCATTTGAATACTTCAAAAATCAAGCAGCAGTCTCCACCTTGCACTGGTGCGACACACATTTCCACCTGAGGCGAGCAAGGCATATGCCGCCCTTTTGAACAGTTCATTGTTGTTTATTTACTTTATTTTTTATTTTATTATTTTTTTTTTGTTGAAAAAAAAAATCGGTTTGTGCGCCCACAGATGCCGCCCCTAGAAATATGCCGACTGAGGCGACCAACTCACCGCCTCACTCCTCGCGCAGGCCCTGCCTGACTGGACAAAACCTTACATTCTGATATTTTCTTTCGCAATTGTTTTTTTATATTACAACTTACATTATTATTATTATTTCTCTATTTAAATTTCTCTATAAATTTTAATTTTATTTTGAAATTTTTATCTCTCAACTTACATTTTTCAAATGTATATATTTATTGCAGTCATTACATAATGATTACTGTACATAATTAATAAAAAAGTAGTGCCAGTACCAATTGCCAATCATGGCGTGCAGGTTTGGTCGAATCAGTTCCTAGCGTGTTAATGAATAGTAAAGAAAGTTATTTTCTTCTGATTTCTTCTCAATTTATATTTCTTCTTCTCAGTTACATTGAAAAAATCATTTTTCTAAAACAGCTCGATCTAATTTAAACGCAACCTTTAAACGACCGCTACAGAATCGGCGATTAAAGTAATAGGAATTATTTGAGTGGATAAAACTTGTTACACTTTTTTCTCAGTGCAAATCAGTTTGCTTGAAATAGTAGACTGCGTGAGTAAATACTCTTTACATAGTCAGTGGTGAATGTTGCGAGGATTTTCAAAGTAGCTCATATTTTCTTTTGTAATTATTATTTTATATTCCTACTTACATTATTACTTTTGTATATTTAAATTTCTGTATAATTTTTTTTTTTTAATTTTAAATATTTTATCTACAAGGGGATAGTGGAGACCTCTCAGCTACCAAATGTATTAAATGGGATTTATAGACCCCATAGTTAAAAATTTTAATATTTAAATTTTGCAACGTAACAACTTATGATACAAGTATATAGGGTTATAGAATGTGACAAAAACTCGGTCTTTTGTCCCAACTGCAACCAAAATCATATCTTTTACAGTAGCACTTTTGATTACAATTTTCGTCGGTTGGACCACCCACCTCGTACCAACAGTAATTTTTTTATTTAAATTTAATATTTAAATTTTTTTATAACTTTATTTAGTTTTAATATTTTAAAATTTATAATTTTTTTATAACTTTATTTAGTTTTAATATTTTAAAATTTATAATTTTTTTATAACTTTATTTAGTTTTAATATTTTAAAATTTATAATTTTTTTATAACTTTATTTAGTTTTAATATTTTAAAATTTATAATTTTTTTTATTTAGTTTTAATATTTTAGAATTTTTTATAATTTTTTTATTTAGTTTTATTTAGTATATCTTCAAATAGTGCACCCGCGCGCCATTTTAAAAAAAAAATTGCTCCGCGCCCAAATAGAGACCCGTGCAATATTAGAGGCCCGCGGACTATTTAAATGCAGCATCGGCCAAAAAATGATTATTGAATATTTTTCACAGACAATCAATTCTTTTGTAATCACAAATACTGAAGATGACTAGAAGACCAAAAGTCCTTTAAGAAATAAAAAATACATGGGGTTGGCAACCGTAAAATTGCAAGACTTTGGTCCCAAGATTGTACTATACCACCACGAATAATGAATTTAAGATGATAAAAAAGATTAGTAATTGATGGTTAGGTGTGAAAGATTGAATGGATATTGCTTAGGTAAAGTCGCAAAGCAACGTGTACTTTATTCAATGGTGGACAAGAAGTGAGGGAAAAGGTAAAGAGGTGACCAGTGGGTGGTCATTACAAACAATAACATGCTGGGGATGACTAAGTGATAACCCAACAGTAGTAACTGTGCCGCAACGTAGAACTAAGTGGAGAAAGGATTGTTTGTTGTGTCTTTATTGTTATTTTGATTTCAACTTGTCAGTAGACTGGTCATCAGACTACTCCTCACATATGCGCCTATTGGCTCACGCTGCACACAGAGAAGATTGTTTTGCCGTCGTGTCCGGCAAAGAGTTTCTCCAACTCAACCCGATATGCAGGTGTTTGACACCATCATGAAATGAACCGAGCACGAACCGGAAGTGCGGGACGAGTGTCTGATAGAGTTGCTGGAGACGTTCCGGTTCGCGTAGGTTTCGTTGACAGCGTTAGACAACATGTTGCGTCACGAGCGGGTCAAGAGGGTCATTTAACCCGTTGAGTTTCGGAGTGCACTTTCATAATCCTAGCCAGAATTCTCATGGCTGTCTACATGACCAGTGCTTTATTCATATCACCCTATTTTGAGTTCACTGTAATGAAGAAAAAGCCCGTCAGTCGGACATAACCCGCTGACATTTTTAGCCAAGACTAGTGACTTCCTCTCCATTTCTAAGCCTTTTTGCGAATTATTTGACGTCTCAATTGTTCATTTATTTTTGCATTCCCGACTTATAGACGTATATATTGTTCCATGTCCGAAAGCAGGACATCATTCACTGAACGTGTTACAGGACCAACAGAATGGTGTCCCCGATGGTATGAAACCAGATGGCTCAATTCAAATTTGTCTTGATACGAGAGCAGTAAGCGAGGCTGTGAAAAGGAATAGACATCAGTTGCCAATGATGGAAGACGTACAACATCCCTGCACCGAATCCAACTCCTCACCCATAACCTCAAACAAAAGACAACAAAAATCGCACACCTACTGCAGTCGCAATTACGCCACGAATCTGTGAAGGCAACTTGATTTTCCCCGTGCTGGACAACAGGAAAGAGATGTAAAGTCGACGAAATTGAGCCCAAGTTGTTGTTCCTAAAAAAGATGGATACTGGAGATGTGTCATATTGTCGAGAAGGGTCTGTGGTCGCTGGAGAAGATTATATGACCTAATCCCAAAAAGACCAGTGCCAGATTAATATCAAGAAACTATTAAGTTTAACGTACGCCCTCCTTGTATTGTCCCTGTGTCGTCCTGTGAATTCGAGAAAAATTTAAATGCCATTGTGACTTTGAAATTTTATACAAGTTTATTTGAAAATGTCATATTGATTTTTGATTTTCATTGCAAGTTGATCTCTTATGTTTTGTTTAGTTTTCCACTGATATTATGATAAGTTGTATTGTTTTTGCGCTAGGCGCTTTAGTATGATTTCCTTGCTCTCTAATTACACTTTTGTTCACCGTAACAATTCCGGTTAATAAAAGTTTATGGGGGGAGGATGTCATGGGTAGGCTACCCACCCTACTTTTTATTTCATTTTCCACTTGGTTTTGCCCATCTTAAGTTTTCGTAGTTTTCCTTAATTTATCTTCTTATCTAAAATTGATGATTCATCCTCTTAAATGGACCGCGGTACTTTGTGAGTCAGCGCCGTGTACTGCGTTAGACTTAAGGAATACCACGCCCAACACTGCTCCTTGGCACTGGGATGAGTTTCAACAGCACCACTCGCTCTTTGACTGGACAAAACCTTAAATTCTCATACTTTCTTTTGCAATAATTTTTTTATATTATTACTTACATTATTATTATTTCTCTATGTTGAGTATTTGCCATATTATATAATATAGCACCATGGTATTTTTGTTATTTACATTATGTTGTCTATGTATGTGGAGCCATCTGGCGTCCTTTATGTTTTCTTTTATTTATGACGTCATTCATGTTAAAGATGGCGACTACGTGCGAGGTAGAATAAATGCTGTCTGTTAAATGTTTCCTTCAAGTCTTCCCTGCTTGTTTCCTGGGTTTCCAGTGCGTGGATCTTTAATGACAACAATGGTTATGGGCCTGTTCAGCTGGAAATAATACGGGAAGACGAGGAGTTTTGGTATGCGATATCAAAGAGAACAATTTCGCGAGTGAGGATAATTTCGCGGGTGAGGAAAATTTCGCGAGTGAGGAGAATTTCGCGAGTGAGGAGAATCTCGCGAGTGACGAGAGGTTTTTGAGTAACTAAAACTGTGAGTAAATGTTTAATGGTGTTTTTGTGCGACGAGAGGTGAAGAATTTCTATTTTCGACGTGTTATTGCGAGCCGGCGATGTTATGCCAACCGATACTCGTTTTGTGACAACTGTATTTCGAAAATGGCGCTCCCTGCTTGCGGTACATCTGGGATTTGATAGTGGAGAACTTGAGAACGAGAGAATACATCGTGGTGGACTTTGATTGGATTGTGTGGTTTAAAAGTTTTTTGTGGAGAAATTTATTGTTTTTTTTGGGAATTTATTTATTTTGAAAATTTGAGAATTTGTTTGTGGAATTTGACAATTTGAGAATTTATTTGTTTATTTTCTTTGTATGATTTAGTAGGTTTAGAGTGGATTGTGTGGCTGTTTTTCCTGACATTCTGAGGACTTTGTGTTTTGGAATTTTGGACCTGAACTGTGTTGTGGACAATGATTCGCCTGGAATTTGGACATTTCCTAGAAGCCATCCTGTGAATGCATCAACGTCCACGGACGCAACATCAACATTTTGCTTATTTATTTGCTTGAATTTTTGAATTTTTTTTTTTATTTTGTCAAAAGTGATACTGACCATTTATCAAAGCGTTACTAACCCCTACACATTGCACTTGGTGTGGGTGTACGTGCTCTTGTTCAGTTTTTACTGGCAAGATTATCAGTGTGCGATTATCCCTTGGAGTGTGTGCGATTTTGATTTGGTGAAACAATATCAAACATGACCGAGGAGGGGAATAATCGGACTGGAACGGTCATATTGTCATGGGACAATTTTGCTCAATGGAAGGAGGAAATTGAGGTTTCATTAATGGACAGGAATTGTTGGAGCTTTTTGACTGAAACCCCACCTGGAGTGCCTCCAGTTACTGATTTGCGTGCCACTGAGCGTTATCAACAGCGCAAAGCTCAGGCCTACTCCACTATTTACAAGTCAATAGGAGCAGAGTTAAGACCGCATATTTCACATACCAGAGATGGCAAGGTGGCTTGGGATGCCCTTTTGGCGCATTTTGAGCCGGTGTCACATTCACGAATATGTGCTCTATATGATGAATTGGCAGCCTTGAGGATTAAGCCGGGCGAAACAATACGTCTTTTCGCGCAACGGATCCGTGTGGTGCAGAAGAAGTTGACAGAGCTGGGTGAAGTGATCTCAGAGATTTTTATTTGTTACCAGTTGATTCGAAACTTACCGGCAGAGTTTCAGCCTGTTGTATTGTCCATCCATAGGGGGCCGAAAGATAAGTTTACCCTGAATGAGGCTGAAAAGGAGCTCATTTCGAAAGAGGGCAGATTAAAGCAGCTTCAATCCGACAATGGGTCATTTAATTCTGCTGGAGTGTTTGCCGCTAGTGAGGATGGAAGTGTGTATCTTCAGGACGAGTTTGGGTATGATTACGTTGCGGTTCCCGATTACTCACAGATGCCTGTGCTACAGTCACAGCGACCGGGAGATGTGGTGAGGAACGATGAAAGTCTCTTTGGTCAGGGACAAGTAGCCATGGGAGGTGGACGTTTCTATAGGAATGTAGCTCGAGGAGGGACGGTTATTACATCGAATCAACGCGGTGTACAGCGATTACCTCGGACAATTTACCGAAGAAGACCGGGAATGGTTGGATCTTCATTTGGCGGCCGGGGGACAGTCGATGGGCGACCTACATTTGGGGGGCCGTGTTATCGATGCCAGAAGCCGGGCCATATGGCAAGGGATTGTACGGAGGTGGTTTATGTGTATGAGGATGAGGTGGTTCCATCTGCAGCCGTTGAAATCCTGGAGGAGAAGAAGACGACTCCCATGTTGTCCCTCGCTGAGGATCCTGGTTGTGCTGAATATGGACTTTTGACTGAAGCCCTTAGCGGGGGGTTTGAGACTAGATCTGACGATTGGGTTTTCGATACTGGAGCTACGAGTCATATTTGTCGGAATCGGAATTTGTTTACTAAGTTTATTGAGACAAAGGGGGACAGTATTAAATCTGCAGGGAGTCAACAGGAGACGCCCATAATGGGGATGGGTTCGACTGCGTTTTTGGACCGTTCTTCTGGTGGCCGACTGAATCGGGTCACTTTTAATCGGGTTATCTATGCACCTGGAATCCGAAGAAACCTTGTATCTGGCCCGCGTTTGGATGACTTGGGTTGCCATTTCGTGGGGACTGGTGGCAAGGTTTATATTTTTACCCCGGATTGGTCTAGAGTCATTATGGTTGGAGTTAAGGACCAAATTGGTGGATTGTACCATATTGTTCCGAACGTTCGAGAAGACCCGGGATTGAATGACACTCAGATTCCGGATCTAAATGAGAGAATACGCAATTATGCTTTGGTTACGAGTGAGGATAAATTGGAAAGTGATCGGTTGATGGACTTGAAGATTGATCATGTGGAGGTTCCTACCCGTCATATTAAGGATGACCCGGATCAGGTTTTGCTGTGGCACCTTCGATACTGTCATTATAATCAGGACGACGTTAAAAGGACATCAAAGATTGATTGTGTCATTGGGATGCCATTGTTGGCCGGCAAGCCGGATCGCTGTGATGCCTGTTCCTTGGCGAAAGCGAGGTCGAGATCATATAAATCCATACCGGGACCGAGATCGAGTAAGCCACTTCAGCTTGTACACACGGATGTATGTGGACCCTTGAGTATACCATCAAGAACTGGATTTATCTATTTCGTGACTTTTACGGATGATTTTTCGCGTTACCGGACGGTGATAGGAATGAAGAGTAAGAGCGAGGTAGTTGATCATTTTAAGGTTTATCAGGCAAGGATGGAACGTCAAACTGGATATAAAATTATGGCTGTGAGGAGTGACAATGGCCTCGAATACTGTAACCGGAAGTTTTCTGCGATTTGCGAATCCCAGGGTATTCGACACGAGAGGACTAACATTTATACGCCTCAAATGAATGGGGTGGCTGAGAGATTTAATCTTACCCTGATGAATGGAATTCGATGTTGTTTGGACTATGCTGGCCTGGAGAATGATTTCTGGGAAGAGGCAGCTCACACTGTGTGCTATACCATAAATAGAATATCTCGAAGAGACAGTGATAAGACCCCGTATGAATTAATTTATGGTACAAAGCCTAATGTGAAACATCTTAGAACTTTTGGGTGCTTAGTTTATGCGAAGATTGCAGCAAAGACGTCCAAATTGGACAACCGAGCTAAAGCTGGAATTATGGTTGGCTACTCGTCAAAAACGATTGGATATCGTGTTTTCATACCGGGGGAAAGAGTTATTTGGGACACATCCAATGTGGTGTTCGACGAACAGAAGATCGGCAGTGTTTGCGTGCTGGACCCGGAGATTACTCTGACCCCGAAGACTGTTGATTTTGTTGAGGAACCAGAGGACGATTATTATGACGAGGACCCGATTTTGGGCTTGAATGGACCGGATGGAGAATTGGACAAACATGAGGATGAGGTCAAAACTCCGAAACTGGATGAACATGAGGAAAGATTAATGGACAAGGTTGAAACTCAGGAAATCCCGGGGATTGAATCGCCACTTAGACCCTTGAGGGTTTTGGTTCACCCTCTGACGCCCGTGGTGAGCAGTGGAGGACGTGAAGTGGAGGATCTCCCATTAATTGGGGCCGTGAGATCACCGGTGGTCTCTGGATCCTCGAAGATGACTTCAGTTAGAGAAACAAGAAGTAACGCTAGCAAGATGAGATCGTGCCGTGATGTAGAGTGGTTTAGAACGGCCGTCCCGAGAAAGGATTTGAGGGGATATAATATCTATTTTGGACTCTCCCAGAATTCTAGACAGTGCAAATCGGAGAATGATGTGATTGCTTTCTGCCGGGATTCCGGCCTTATGTACGATGCATCTTTATTTGTATACTCGACACTCAACCCGTTTACGGGCTGGCTGAACTCAGTGCCCGGTGAATGCGTGGAAACCGTGGAATTGACCCGCTCCGACTCTTGGGATGATTTGGCTTGGGGTGGCGAGGAATTATTCACCATGGAGGCTGGGGTCCCTGGATCTTATGAATCTGCCGTGAATTCGGAGAATTCTGAGGACTGGAGGGGAGCCATGAGTGACGAGATTTCGATTTTGAGGGCCCGTGATGTCTGGGACCTCACGGAATTACCGCCAGGAGTGAAGGTTCTGGGCTCTCGCTGGGTGTATGCGTTGAAGCGTGACGTTGATGGGAAGATCGCCCGCTTCAAGGCCAGATTTGTTGCCCAAGGTTTCAATCAGATTTATGGAGATACCTACGATGATGTTTTCTCGCCCGTCGTTGACTTTAGTGTGATTCGCTTGCTGTTTGTCCTGTTGGTTTGTACTTTAAGTTGGGTACATTGCCAATTTGATGTTAAAAGTGCCTACTTGTATGCCAAGCTTAAGGAGACGGTCTACATCCGTCAACCTAAGGGATTTGTCACCAAGGGGAAAGAACACCTCGTTTGCCTCTTGAAACGTGCCTTGTACGGGCTTCATCAGTCTGGAAGGGCTTGGAATGATGAGTTTGACGCTTACCTGAAGTCCAGAGGTTTTGAGCCCTTATTATGGTGCAATTGTGTCTATCGACTGAAATGTCGTACCATCTTAATCGTGTATGTGGATGACATTATTATTTTTGGCATTACGAATAGGGACATTAGTTTGGCATCTTCAATCATTGCCGAAAAGTTTGACCTGGTGAACTTGGGACCTGTAAGGAAGATGCTTGGAATTGAGTTTGAACAAACAGACTGTGGTTTTGTGATGCACCAGAGGGGTTATATTGGGGCTATTCTGGAGAAATTCAAGATGTTTCTGCCTAGCAAGGCTGGATTGCCGATTGCTGTGGGGACGTTGATGTCGCGAGCTGACTCTCCCAAGACTGAAGGTGAACGCACTGATATGCTGAAATACCCGTATCGGAGTCTCTTGGGTTGCTTCTCTTTCTTGTCCACGAGAACTCGCCCTGACTTGTCATACGCAACTAACATCTTTAGTCAATTCCAGTCGGATCCTGGTATTGTGCATTGGAATGGACTCGTGAGGATGCTTGGATACCTATTCCTCACTCGTGATTACTGTATGAAGCTCTCACGGGGCGCTGACTTGTTTTTGGAGGTCTTTACGGATTCTGATTATGCGAACAATCGCGACGATAGAACCTCGATTGGGGGAACGATTTTAGTGTTATCATCCGTTCCAATATTTTGGAGGACCTTTAAGCAGAAATGTGTGACACTCTCTTCAATGGAGTCCGAATATGTGGCATTAACAGAGTCAATTAAGGACTTCCTATTCATTAAGCGCATAATGTTTGAGCTGTGCCAATTTATTGCGTTTGATTTCTCGTTCGTCGTCTATTGCGATAATCAATCGGCAGTCGACTTCTCTCGAAATGCAGTCGAAAAGAGAAGAACCAAACACATAGACGTACGGTTCCATTGGATCCGCAATCTGGTTAGGAGTGGGGAAGTAATACTTGCCCACGTCGGTACAAAGCTTAATTTTGCCGATGGGTTTACAAAGGCTTACGATCGAGTTAAAATGTCCCACTTTTGTCGACGCCTCTTTGGATGAATTTTATGTATATATGTAGCGGCGAATTATGGTGCTATAGGGGGCCGCATTGTTGAGTATTTGCCATATTATATAATATAGCACCATGGTATTTTTGTTATTTACATTATGTTGTCTATGTATGTGGAGCCATCTGGCGTCCTTTATGTTTTCTTTTATTTATGACGTCATTCATGTTAAAGATGGCGACTACGTGCGAGGTAGAATAAATGCTGTCTGTTAAATGTTTCCTTCAAGTCTTCCCTGCTTGTTTCCTGGGTTTCCAGTGCGTGGATCTTTAATGACAACACTCTATTTAAATTTCTATATAAATTTTTATTTTAATTTAAAATTTTTATCTACTAACTTACAAAACCTCGTTTACAAATACTGTAAACAGCAGTCAGTACACAATGATTACCTATAATGAATAAAAAAGTAGTGCCAGTGCCAATTCAAAACGACCAACCAATTACCACCGGATTAACATTTCTTCTCAGTTTTTTGAGAAAATCATTTTGAAATGCTTGAAATAGGAAACCAGCGTGAGTAAATACTCTATACATATAGTACCACTCAGGAACGTTTTCAGGATTTTCAACTAGCTCTTATTGTCTTTTGTAATTATTACGGAGTATTATTTTATATTCCTATACAGTCGAAACTCTTTATAACGAATCGCGTTATAACGAATTATCGATATAACGAATTGTTGAAAATGACTTGGTTGGCCAGCCATAGAACACCATGTTAAATATTTTCGTTATAACGAATTTCGATATAACGAATTATTCGTTATAACGAACAAGTTTTCAGGTACACTAGGCGCATTCAATAACTTCTCGTCTAAATTTTCGTCTCGCACGAATTTTTAGACGAAAAGCCTCGTTTCTGAATGCAATCGTTTATTTAACAAATAAACGATTGTTTAACTGCCAAACTTGATCTGGGATTCCAGATCAAGTTCTAGGTCATATCCCGCTGCAAGTCGCATACGGGTATTTATTTCAAGTCGCTTACGGTATTTATTTTGAGATTTTTCTTCCCTCGCATTTTTCTATTGTTTCAATCCCTAATTATTACTATGGTGATACTATGGTGATGATTATCGTCATTCACTACCAAAAAATTTAGAACAGCTGCAAAATTGTACTTATATCTCCGATCGTCGCGATCGATCTAACGGAGATTCAAGATGGCCACCAACAATACCCGATTTCCACGAGTTTTCCCGTTGCACGGAGATTTAAACGATCTATTTTGGTCGTGTATTTTCAGCCCGTTTAAACCCGTTTGCACGAGCTTTTAAACGAGAATCTCGTTTAAAAGTTCGTGGAAACGGGTTTAAACGATCGTTTTGGAGTTATTGAATGCGCCTACTGTAATACCCATAAGCTCTCGTTATAACGAATTTTCAAAACTGATCACATCTGATGCTTATATTTAGAAAACAAAAAAAAATGAAAATGGCTGCCAAACGAAAGGCAATTTCAATTCAATCCAAGCTGAACATTATTAATGCCATTGACAATGGCAAGAAGCCATCCATTGTAGCTACTGCGTTTAATTTGTCCCGTTCTACAATTTCAGCTGCAAATTTCAACAATTTTAAAGAATCCGGACAAAATTAACATGAAACTACCATGAAATACCATGTTTATGAATAAATAATGTTTTTCATGATAAAATTTAATTTTTTCACCTAATTCGTTTTAACGAATTCTCGTTATAACGAATCGATTCTTCCGGTCCCTTGCGATTCGTTATAAAGAGTTTCGACTGTACTTACATTATTATTATTTCTCTATATTTAAATTTCTGTATAATTTTTTTTTCAATTTTCAATTTTTTATTTACAAGAGAGTAGTGGAGGCCTCTCAGCTACCAAATGGATTTAATGGGAATTTATGAACTCCATAGAAATACTACTTTAACTGGTAGGTTATTGCTAAACCTCGTCGTTTATTCTGCACTAATTGTGTTAATTACTTTGGCCAAAAGTTGAAATCCACAACCTAGTGGAAATTATATTTGCCAATTGCTCTGAGATGGGGTTAGTGAATAACTACATTTGTTTATCACACACGCAAGAAAACCTTGCAGACGACTAAACCAGTCCCTCAAAACCTGTATTCTTTATTCAATAAATGATTTGTTTTTATTTTGTAGATGTTTGAATTAAGATTGTGCAAAGTTTTGTAATGAATTTTTTTTTGTAAAATCTTTGAACTTTTCAATTTTTTTTTTTTTTACGATTGTAAATGTTTGAATTTTCCAATTATTTTTTGGTATGGTTGTTGGCGGTGGCTCCAGTCATTGTCCCTAAAAATGATGGACACTGGAGATGTGCCAGATCGTCGTCCAGCCGGAGCACTTTGTTATGCATTTCACTGCTTGAAGTGTGTGATCTTCAAACACGTTGCATATAATTCCAAAGTTCCGGTTGTGGACACTGGAGATGTTCCACATATCCTCGAGGACTTTATATGACCAAACCCCAAAAAGATATCAGTGCCATAAAGTTGAACCCTTCTCTCCTATTAACATCAAGAAGCTGCAATCCTTTAAGGTACCTAAAACTGCACTGCGATAGTTTTAGATAGTCTGGGAGACTGTCTCTGGGCGCAAATTTTAGTCGAATTTGGCAAAACCGAAACCGTTTCAAGCGAAAACCATCTTAAAACTGCACTGTAATAGTTTTAAGTGCCGTGTACCAGGACCGCGGTACTTTGTGGGTCAGTGCCGTGTACTGCGTACTTGTACCGCACGCAACACTAGGCGCATTCGAAAACTAATTTGCACTAAACGACCAGTGCAACTGGTAGTGTAAATGTCAAGTTAAACGACCCAATTTTCGAGTATCAAAATAAATTTCTGTGCAAAATTCAGTGTAAATTCAAGTGTAAATATTAAATTAGTCCAAATAATAACCAGAGTCATTATTGTTGTTGTTTACTCTAAAAAAACAGGAGATTATAAAAACATGATTATAAAATGTAAATTTATTTTAATTATTTTTATCATTAATATTTATTTAAGAACGGGAATCGGCTGAACATCCGCCTCAATCGCACAAATGCGGCCGAACACCGGCCGCATTAGATCGCACAAACGCGGCCGAACGTCGGCCGAACGTCGGCCGCATTCGATTGTACAAATGCGGCCGAACGTCGGTCGAACGTCGGCCGCATTCGATCGTACAAATGCGGTCGAACATCGGCCGCATTCGATCGCAAGAATGCGGCTAATACCTGCTACAAAATTGTTCTTGCGATCGACATCGTTCCAACCGATCTAACGAAAATCCAAGATGGCTGCCAGCAAGACCCGATTTGTACGAGAAAACTCGTTGCACGGAGATTTTAAACGGAAACGTGGCGTACAGGCCGTTTCCGTTTAACCAGTTTACACGACATTTACACGAATTAATTCGTGTAAATGTCGTGTGAAAACGAGTGTAAACACGTTTACACTCGTTTTAATGACTTTTCGAATGCGCCTACTGCTCCTTGATATTGAGATGAGTTTCAACAATCGCTCGTACCCTAACTGCAAGGCCGGTGAGACACATATTTCCACCTGAGGCAAGCAAGGCATATGCCACCCTTTGAACAGTTCATTGTTGTTTATCTACTCAATTTTTTATTTTATTATCATTATTTTTTTTTTGTTGAAAAAAAATCGGTTTGTGCACCTACAGATGTAGCCCCTAGAAATATGGCGCCTGAGGTAACCGCCTCACCATCTCACCCCTCGCGCCAGCCCTGCCTGACTGGACATTACATAATGATTACGTAATGAATAAAAAAAGTAGTGCCAGTACCAATTGCCAATCATGGCGTGCAGGTTTGGTCGTTGTGTCCGTTTTTTTTAACAAAACAAGGATTTTCCATGGTGATCTACAGGCCGACTAAGCAATGGCGCCACTGAAATTGACGTTTTCATGACGTTTTTGAGCCTCACCAACATCAAAGGAACCGACACCAAGTTGCTATTCTACATGTTTTATTCTGTGGTACCAGTTCCCAGCGTATGAATAGTAAAGAAAGTTAATTTCTTCCGATTACTTCTCAGTTTTATTTCTTCGTCTCAGTTATAGTGAGAAAATCATTTTCGTGTGATTAACGTGAGAGGAATTATTTGAGTGGATAAAACTTGTTACACTTTTTTCTCAGTCAAAATCACAGTAGACTGCTCAATGTGCTGAGATGGGAAGAAATTGAGCCCAAAGTTTTTATAATTTTTAACCAATTTTTCCAAACATTTATAAAGATTGTGCAAAGTTTCATAAAGATTTTTTTTCTTTGTAAAATATTTATACTTTTGAATTTTTTTTTAAATTTTGTAATGTTTGAATTTTTACATTAGTTTTTGGTGGTGGCTCCAGTGGAATATCTAATGTGATGACCATTGGTCTGTAGGTATTAATATTTGGCAGAACTTTGGATACTGCTACTCTTATTGTTGGCAGTTTCATTAATGAGTTCAATTTGGTAAATGCTACACTTCTATACTGAAATGCAGTCTTACAATACCAACTTACAAAACCTCATTTCCAAATAAAACAGCGGTAAAATTCAATCTTTAAATTACCATGTTTACATGGTCACAGTTTTCCAGATAAGTGAATATTCGGATTGTATTTATCTGGATAACCGTTTGCGTTTACATGATGTTAGTTTTCTGGTAACATGACGTCATACGAGAATTACCCATACTGCCCTTTGATTATCTGGAACAACAAAATGGCTGTTGATCGATTTCAGCCAAACAAATGAAATGGTGGTTAGGAAAGAGGTTTTTGCTCGAATTTTTGCAATGGTGCCTAATATGCAAATTCTGATCCCAAAAATGGTGGTTTTAGCTGATTTCACATTGATTTCGGTACCAAATGTCGTTGGTACGTAGGCCTAACGTATTTTTACTACAACGATCCGACACTATCTCCATCCAAGTTTTTGAATTTGCGCATGCACGGGTGTTTACATGCAGTTTTCAATGCGCAAAACGCCCAAAATCTAGCTCGTACAACTGGAATTTAGTTTTCCAGATAAGTCTGTCTTTTCTAGAAAACTGATTTGTTTACATGATCAGTTTTCCAGAAAAGTAAAATTCGCATTTTCACTTATCCAGATAAGTGGGTACATGTAAACATGGTAAATGAATAGTTTCAAAAATTGTTTTCTGCTGATTTCTTCTAAAAATATTGAGCCGAAAATATAATTAAAAAATCACGATAAACCCATGGTTCGCCACTCGCATCTTAACTAGTTCATGACACACGAGATTTGTCTTAGAAAATAGACAATTTCGTTCACAAGTCTGACAGAAAATTGTCGACGTGGCACAAATAAAAATGGCGGCACACAAAGAAAAACTCGGAATATCACAAATAACTGCGAATGTCGTATTAAACGAAGAGTACGTTACGATGCTACGAGATAATCGATTTAAGAATTAACGCACTAAAAGACGACCAAACCAACCGGCGATTTTGCACGACCGGACCAAAATGGATGACGTGACGACTATTCTTGGCAGTGATGAAGGCGGAACGAAGTGACCAACAACGAATGCAATTGCGCGAGTAGCGGATGACGTCAGCGTACTCTCGGACCAGGAATGCTTCCAACAGAATTTTAAATGTAAAATTTGATCTGTTGTCAAATGAACCGTGTAAAACAGTAGTAGATACACATTGCACGTTACACTAAGAATAATAATAATAGTAGTAATTAAAACATCCTACCATTTTTGTTGTAGTGGTTGTCCGTGCTCATACGGGTCTTGTTACCCGTGTTAATTTCCTTCGATCCAATCCTCTTGTTTCGTCAGTAAATTCAAATAATAAAGTTCGCCGAAGCTATAAAAAAAAACAATTTAACGTTAAAATAACTTTAGTGATCGCGTTTAAATTACTTCATTTCAATCGTCATACATTTTGTGAAGGAAATGGCGCCAACGTGTGTTAAAAATTGGAATCACTTTTCAACAACCAAAACATTGGAATATTACCCGAAACGTGAAAACAAACTTAAAATACAAGCACAAAGAAAAACAACAAAAATAAATTATCTAAAAAGCAAGTCTATATTATCAGTTTGCCATCATAAAGTAAATATCCATTTGCGTTAGTCGCCACTAGATGGAGCTAACATTGCTTAATTCAAACGTAGTCTACACTTACAGGACTAAATTAACCACCACTTAAAAAGAAACAAAATGGCTGTTTCCTTTGTCATTTTGCACCTTTAACATCTGTGGTTGATTCAAACCACTCGTGGTCAACCAACATCCCTCTGGTCCCTGTCCAATTCTTTAAAGATTGATTGCTGATTGGCCAGAGCCTTTGGGCTGTGACGTCATTTGTCAATGCTAACAAGTTGGAAGTTGGAACTGAATCACATCAGTCACACAACTATTTTAATTTTTTTTTTGCAGGACTCAAATTCAGACCGGTCACAAAAAAAATACAAAAAAAAAATTATACAACAAAATGCATCTAAAAATTCAATTTTTAGATCTAAAATTTACGATTAAAAAAAAATTATAATAATTTTTGTAAGTACCCGTAAGTGCACTTTTTTTAAACCGGTCTAACCATAAGAGGCCCTCTACCTAAAGCCCCAGAGAGTGTTAATCTACCACTGCCCACCAGGATACAATGATTTTCTCATTGCAATTTGCCATCACTCCATTTTTATTTTTCTTCTTTTTATTCCTCCACAATGGAATAATAAAGTAAAATAAAAAATTTGCATCAACTGAAAAAAAACCTACTTTTTCCTCTTCTATTCTGCATCACTAAGATATTTGTGCATATACAGAGGAAATTGCGTGTTGTTTTCCCATTGATTTTTCCACAGAGTATAGACTAAGCTACATTCAGTCTCCTCCACCTAACAAAAAGAATCTCTTCTATCCGTCTCTAGTTCTCGATCGATAAGCGAAGGTACGGGTTTGTATTTACTCCGATATACCAACCGGCTTTGCACTTTGTTTAGTTTACCTTCAAGCCCATTGCGTACACTTCTCCACCAACTGAATGCATCCACGCAAATCAGTTTGTCTCTCCTCCTCTTTGTTCGGCTTAGATAAGAAATGTATAATTTCCTGCCTGTCCCTGTCAGCTTCAGCGTCATAAATTTCACTTCCCTGCAAGACACCATCAGACTTTCGCAGAGCTACAAACAGCACTGTACCTTTTGTATCTTTGCTTCCAAATACAAAATTACAAGACCAAGATCTATGCCTAAAACCTCTTTCACTTCACTAACAAAAGTAAAAATCCTTTATTATCATTACCGTTGCTCGTATTGTTGCTAATACAATGTACTTCCTAACTGTGCTCAAACCTGCACAATACCCAATCGCAATAAACATTTATTCACAAAAAAAAAAATTTAAATCCGCAATTCGCGGTGCTAATAAGAAATCTGCTTGACCATCGCAGTCACGATCTGAGCTTATTACTCTGGAGATGAAAGGTTATGCGGACGCAGATTGGACCCTCACTGCCCTCCCTTTACGTGACCTTATAAATTTTCCCCACCCCCGTTTTTCTTCTCCAGCCGTGTAATAGCTGCTTTGCCACCCACACTGCACCAAAGGGACTGGTTATAAGACTGTCTGATGGTTTTGGGATTTGCAAAAGTCATGTGGATGACACCCTAATGAAATTTGGGGCTTCGCATGTATGGAGTGAATGGCGAATGGGAGCAACCTTGGGCTTCATAGTTTGCGTTGGATGGCGGCTAAAAGAGACTAGAGGGAGAGTGAGCACCGCCAGACGGACCTGCACTAAAAGAGGGCAGTAAAGAGAGAAATGGAGGAGGTGGATCAAGGTAGACGTAATCTCATTTCCTGCGCGGAGGACACCAAATGCACTTTTTAAAAGAAGGATTTATAGTTGCAACATGCTTGCTGTTAAATCTTGCTTCGCTTTCTACGTATTCAGTGTTTCTGTTTTTGTTTTTTTTAGTGTTTTTCTATTAAATGGAATGGGTATTAAAAAGGGAGATAAAATATCATCTTGTCAGGTGTAGAGTGGGTTTTGGAGTTGTTTATGCTTTGTTTGGGTTTTTATAACCAATGGTGCAACTAACAGATTTGGAAAACGTGTGGAAAGAGTTACCGGTGTGGTTAATTTCTATTTGGTAGACATGTTGCATTTCCAGAATGTAAAAATTTTACCTTTTGATTTCATGTTTTCGTACGGAAAGAATTGATTTCCACACAAACTTTTGATCATTTTCCATACTTTTTAATGTTATTATTGTTCCATTACATTTCGACAATCTTTCCATACTGTTTGACGTTATATTACAATTATATTTTCACATCGTTTCCACACTGCTTGACGTTATATTTACATTATATTTCCACCGATTAAATATGAAATTTGTATAATCATTTGTTATATACAATGTAACTAAAATATATTTATTTTCTATACTGTTTATTAAAATATTAATATCAAAAACAGACAAATACTGTGAAAAATCCCATAAAAATTAATCCCATTGAAAATGCCGTAAAAACCCGTGGAAAATGCCGTGAAAACCCGTGGAAAATGCCGTGAAAACCCGTGGAAAATGCCGTAAAAACCATGGAAAATGCCGTGAAAACCGATGGAAAATGCCGTAAAAACCAATGGAAAATGCCGTGAAAATTCCATGGAAGATGCCGTGAAAACCCGTAGAAAATGCCGTGAAAACCCATGGAAAACGCCGTGAAAATTCCATGGAAAATGCCGTAAAAACCCCTGGAAAATGCCGTGAAAATTCCATGGAAAACACCGTGAAAATTCCATGGAATATGCCGTGAAAACCTATGGAAAATGCCGTGAAAACCCCTGAAAAATGCCGTGAAAAATCCATGGAAAACTAAACTATATAAACAAATATAAAACGAAATAATCTCTCACACACACATTCATAGTTTGGCATGTTTTTGTCTTCCACAGTACAAACACGTAAACACAAACTTTGAATGCCCGTTTGTCTCTAAAGACATTCAAACTCATTCTTAGAGTAATTTCATTAAAATTTTAATCGATTACGCATAATTTCACCACAATCTAACCATATCTGGCACTGAGAGTTACGTCGTTGTGTGCAGGTGTAACGCTAAGTAAATCAATGAATCACTTGCATCTGCTGTTTCCCATCTCTCCATCACAATCCAGCATTGTTTGTTTATTATACCCAACTACATCATCAATTTAAGTTTATCCTCAAAGCTTTTATTTATTTACTCAATCACAAAAAAAATATTGAAAAACAAAAATCGATTTAAATTTTTTAATTTCCACACTCTTATCACAACAACACCAAAAAGAAAAACAATCATCCAAAACTTTTTATACAACTTATATAAAAAAAAAAATACCACGAAAGAAAAGTGAAATTAATCGCAAGGGATGAGAAACTACAAAAGAAAATGGTCGATTGCTAGTGCACACTCTGCAGCTGTGCACAAATCAAGAACAAGGAAAAAGAAAAAGAAAGAAAAAAAAACAAAAATGACACAAAAATCAGCAAACTGGACTCAACGTGCGACAAGATCATAAACCAAACACGTTTTATCTCCCCTTCTTAGCCAGTCCTTTGAGAGTTCCAAGCTTTAATCGAGCAGCAAATTCATTCAAGTTGTCATCCATAAAACGCAGGGGCCAACCCAAGGGACAAATTCGGACGCCGGGCGACAACTGATGACAGAAGTTGAAGAATGGGACAGAGGGACAAGTTCAAATAAAATATAATGTGACTTCAAAGCTGGAAGAGAGAGAGAGAGAGAGAGAGTGGGGAAGATCCAAAAGGAGAAATTTCTCCAGAGACCGAGGACAATAGAAAAAAAAGATATAAATAAAAATAAAAAAGGATATAAAAATGAGAAGGGCTTAAGTAAAATGTCAGTGTTCATAAATGCTGTTATGAAGCTGGTGATGGATTGTGGCAATTTGCAGCAGCGCATTCTGAATTCTTAAGCACATGCTCAAAAGGAAGCCTCCTTCGGTTGTAAATTTTTAATCCTAATAACCGCTGTAAACAAGAAGAGCTGATGTTCCTCATTTTTAAAAGTTTGAACAACTTATTTTAAAATTGTAAACAGAAATCCGATATTTGGATATATCCAGGGAATATAGAACAATTCCTAAGATTTCCTATAGCAATTTCACATGTTTAAATATCTTTTAGCTTGTTCCGTTAAATAGATACGATGACGTAAATACAGCAGTTTCTGTTCCGGAAACCACCAAATGACATCAAAGATGCTCAATTACCATGTTTATATGTTACCAGTTATCTACGGTAGATAAGTAAAAATGCGAATTTTTACTTATCTAGAAAACTGCATGCGTTTACAAAGAATCAGTTTTCCAAAAAATGTGACGTCATATGATGTATTTAACTCTCTGTTAAACTTGCGCATTAATCATCCACAATGCACTGTGCACAAACAATATGTCTTCCCGCCAACCTCGGAAAATATTGTTTTGTTTCGTTGGTGTTTCCCATGTAACAATATTCATTCTAACATTGCGAGCACTGTGCTCGCTCCATTTTGCCACCATGTTTTTAAACAGTTTCATTACAGCGTTGTTCTGACGTCAGCTTATCTAGATAAGCAATGAGTGGGTGTTTACATTGCAAATGGCAATGCGCAAAACACCCAAAATCTACCTCAAACAAGTGGATTTTAATTTTCCAGATAAGTTTGACTTTTCTGGAAAACTGATTTGTTTACATGATCAGTTTTCTAGAAAAGTAAAATTCGCATTTTCAGTAGATAAGTGAGTACATGTAAACATGGTAAATGACGTAAAAACTGTCTAGAAGACGCCAAAGGATGTCAAATGACACAAAAACCGATATAATTTTTACACTTACACGTTTTATTGCCTCTTAAAACAAAGCATACTAATACATTGCATTGTGTCTTGGGGCCTCGTAGTATTTGGGGGCCTTCGGCTCAAGCCCTATTTGCCCTGATGTAGATCCGCCCCTGTACACATGACCTGATTCCGTGCACGAAATGGTCACTTTCCGTGAGCGGCCAGAAGTTTTGGTTGACGTGGTAGACATGATTCCGCTTAACACACACGGAAACTTTCTGGCGACCGGAAAAAATAGAATTCCGGTGGTGTGTGTTGTGTCCAGCGCCTCGTAACCCTCCCCTGACCACGTAGCATCCGTCCGAACACTCACGAGCTTTGCTACGAATCGAAGTGTAGCAGCCAATGGTTATGTTGTACAGATCTTCTCTTTATTATTTAGAATAAACTTAAAGGTTTATCGTTGCTCGCTATCACATATCAGATCCTTAGCGACAAACACTTCACTCTACCAGCAAGAATTTTAAAATTTATTTCCTGGAGGAGATAAAATGTTAACACCTCATTTAGTAACACTATCAATTGCAAATCAAGTTCACAATTTCATGATTGATTTTTACAGTAAATCTCCTTAGCTTATTTTTTTGTGATAGTAATTACATTTTTTATATCAGTTTAGTCATTGACACTATCTGTTCACTCTTTAAGCCACGTTATTGGCTCAAAATAGGCAAAGATCACCCACACTGGTGCTAAAGAGGCTTAAAAGATACTCCAGGCTTACATCCTAAAGCCCCTAATGCCACATTTTCATTTGTCATTACTCACTCAAAGAAAATCGACTTCATAGAAAAAATTGAAAATTCTCATTCTGTTTGATTTGCTATTATATTATCATCACGCTGCTACACAGAGAAGTCATAACATGCTCTTGGCACGCAGTCGCTCGAAGTACCTGGATTTCCCGAAGCAACGGGGTACCCTCAAGTCTGGATCCTTAATTTTTGGACCATGTAATTGACTACAAGCCATTAAAGATAAAAATCACACACAATCACATGTATATCAGTGAAAAAAAATTAGATTTTCATACATTTATGAGTTGAAAATAAATTGTGAAACTTCGCTAGAAGGACCATGCAGAAAAGCTCTCCAAGGGGTAAGAAATCAACAATTCTTACCACAATTTCTGGCTATTCTCTATTTTAATATTAATAACACTTTAAATGTATTTACTTAAACTCAAAGTGGGAAAAAAATCAATATTATTCCACTGTTCAGGCCATAGTAGTGCATAACTGGGATTATAAAATTCCCAAGTTGACCCTTCACTTCCATTAATACATATCCAAAGGTAGACTGAAAATATTTAATTAATCCCTGTTGGCATTTTAGGGCAACCCTAATTACATGACATGTGGTCTGCAGGAGGAAAAGAGCAAATATAATTAAAAACTCAAATACTTACCCCCATACTATTAAGAGTTTAAAGTTGCCATGACAACCACACGTTAAACGAGGGATGAAACAAGATTTTGGTGCCTCATTAAGTTCTAGAGATGTGTATGAAAGAGCAAAGAATTACTCTTTCCTTCTGACTGTTCTCATTTTCCTAATGTACAATTTTTGATGAAACCATAAAATGTTGATTTTTTTTTATTTTAAAATAAAAAAAAAAATTTTATGTGCGAAATTTTAGCAATTTATTCCCACTTTTAGGTAATCTCTATCTTAAAAGAATTAATTACTGCACCTGGAGTGTAATCTCCATTAAGTAATTAATCAAACTCTTCTCTCTGCTGAATTTTAATTTTATTTTGTAAAAACTTAAATAATTTATTATTATTTTTTGTTTCTTACTGTTTTAGTTTTGAGTAAATGCAACAAGAAAAATCCACTTGCTTTTATTGATTACAAAGGTTCAACTGACCCAGTACATGAATTATTTAGTAGCAGTTTTTACGAGTTTCAAAACCGGCTTTCCTTCTCCTTAAAGTGCCAATAATACTTTTTCATGAACTCGCCAGGTAAAATAAAGTAAAAATAAATAAATAAAATAAAAGGCACGGCCATGAGATGGGAAAGATGTGAAAAATGTTGTTGATGTAAAGTTTGAGATGTGATATTGTCCCTAAATGAAAACTTTTCCCCTACTTTATATCCTTCTCCTGTTGATTTATTGGGACACATGATCAGAGGTCAACAACAAACAGCCTTGTTTTGTTTCTGCCTTCATTTTTGTAATGGAAGAGAAAGAGAAGTAGAGTTCTATCAAATGCATGTAACTTGTCTTATGGCACAGCTTACTGTTTTCCCAATGGGGTACTCTTGTGGCTTCCCCCTAAAAACCGCTAAAAAAATTAATTGTATGTCTGGAAAACTGAAATAATTTTCTTTATAATAAGAAAAATAAATAAATTTAATTTATATTTGTGTATACTAGTATACAGAAGTAGTTTTTTGGGTATTATAATATATATTTTATTTTTTTGGGATATTATCATACCGGTACCTCATAACATGTGTTGTTTATGGTAGACTTGAGGGGTCTTGCAGGAAAGCTCTATGGGGAAAAAAGTTTAAAATACAATATTTCTGGAGTGTTCTTCACTCCAATGCACGTCACTTGTTATTTGTTAATTTGTGACACTGCCTTTCTGCAGCGCCACCTATATGTTACATTGAATAAACTAGTCAGTTATGTAAATCTCAACTACACCAACGTTATTCGCATGCGCCATTACAGTTTCAAATACTTAGTCAAGACAAACTAATTTCTTCGATAAGATTGTCATGATGTCAAATGGCCGTTGCAATAATTTTTCGGAATTAATAAAATAAAATTTGTATTAAATTCTTAACTTTAGTAAAAAAAATAAAATCTAATTTATATATATCTCATATGTAAAAATGTTAGGCATTGCAGTGAAAAGAAAATCAGGCAATTGTGTAGCCATGCAAACTGAAACAACAGTCAACACATCTCTGTAATAACTATGACCTAAATAATTTTAGACAATTTGTTTTATTGTTAAATATTTTTAAATAATTTTAATATAAGATACTCCGTATATCGTTATATTTTTTTTATGATTCTAACAAAATTTGAATGGTATGTTTTTAATGTCTTATAGGAGAGGACTGATAATGACATAACTAGCGTAAATTCGAAAAGAAATGTTGGCGCAAAAATGAAAGACGAGCCGGCGATAAGAACTTCGTAAATATCTCTGCCAGGTTAATGTCTGTACGTACCTTCTTTAAACCTAGTACTCATACGCTTTCAGAGTCTAAATATTTTTACAGTCTTAATTTTTCAACAGCACCATTTCAAGCGGAATGTTTTATCCTCTTATTATTCAGAATCTGATAAATTTGTGGTACTCATGAAATTGTCACCAGAAAGTTTCCGTACTCTTAAACTGTATGAGTCATTGTTGCTTGTTTTGCAAATGGCTGGCAATGGCAATGAAGCTTTGTCCGACTTTTCTGACTTAAATAATTTTAAAATCAATTTTGGTCTTTTTGCAATTAAAAAAGCATTTATTTTGTCTGAAATGCAGGCAAAAATATAATTCTACTAACCTTCAACAAACAACGTGTTCAATTCTAGTAGTTGGGTGTCTTTGTTTGCAACCGGCTGTGACCAGTTGCAAATTTTAGATCAAAAACAAGGGAATTCTGGGTAGACAAAATTTATTCAGTCTGAAACAATTAAATTTTTCCGTGCACCATCAGGACAAGGGTGATTCAGAGTTTAAACAATATTTTTATGAGTACCACCCTTGGCAGGAAACTTAAGACTTTGATTCCTGTTACCATTCCAAGGACGGAATGGTGTTATGAGTACTAGGCTTTAGAGCAAAGACACTGTCATGCAACCAGTCTCGGATAAAATAAAACCGGACATCAATATGCTTGCTCCTACGATTCTCAATATCATTAGAAGAAAAATAAATTGACAAACAATCTGAGAACATTATTAACTGATTTCTTTCATTTAAACAGAATTTAGAAAATATTTTGATATTTTTACCATTTTTTATAAAAAAAAAAAAAAAAAATTCTATTATCTCCCATATTTTGTGCAATTCCCTTCACACATAAAAATTTACTCACAAAATTCCCATTCTTCATACACTGCAACCACAACAAATTATTCAACTTCCAAAAACTAAAAAAAAAATGCACTGTCACCATTTGACAGTTGAAACCAAATATAAAAACTTCATAAGCCAAAAAATAAAAATTTACTTTCTCCGAAAAAAAAAAAAAAAAAAAAGTTCAATCCGATTCCCCTCATGTCAATTTCATTCCTCATTTCCATTCTACAACTTACATTATCAAATAAAATTTACTTCCCAATCCATCATCAATATCTATTCCCTCCCCCATCAATTCTCTTCACCATTTCCCATTTCCAAACAAACTTTCCATTCCAAACTTTGATTTACCAACAAAAAAAAAAAAAAAAAAAACCCACCAATTAACTTGTGCAGATATTTATTTGCGGTCAATCAAACGACACAAACAATTTAGCAAAACACCCCCCACACCCCCCCCAAATAAAAATCTCTTCCTTGGTTCATATTCCACCCAACCTTTTCAATTTCATTACCGGATTCTCCAAAACCCATTTAGATTTAAATTACTTTCCCTTGCCCACTTCTTGTTTCCATGACAATAAGTTGAATAGAAACCCAACTGGAGTTCATTTCCCCCTTCAATCCATTTATAGGTCGCTGCCACTTCCGGCCGTAGCGGAAATGTCCACTTAGCTTCGAGTATTGACTTCCAGTTGGCCGTAAATAACATTTGAGGTGCTATCACGCGCCATTACAATTGTTTACGGTTTGCATACATCAGTGCAAATTTCGCACATAACTTGTAAACTTTATCATTTCACGGGGAATCAATCGAGACAATATGTTCCATCTGTGTTACCATGGTGCCATAATGGTTTGTTTATGAGTTGTTGATGGAATTACGATGGCCATTTGCTTGAGTATTAGTGAGGACGGTGGACCAAGTGCTTTCCGCATTGGAAACTCATTAACGGTGCGCGAAGCAATTTGCTCTCAAACTGGGACAACGAGGACACTGGCACAGAGAAATTACATCTTTCATCATTATCCAAACTGATTTACTGAACGTTGCAACACATGCACTAATTAATTTTAGAGTTAGCAGGTGCAAAACACAATTTCAAAACGATTTTAATTCAAATTAAATGTCCCCGCCCTCGTTTATTCTTGTTTATTCCATGTGAAAGGATTTAAAACTGTTGCATCTCTTGTGCTCATCTATTATTCTCTTGACAGCGATGCCATATGCAGCGTTTGCAAAAGCCCACAAGTTGAAGCGCGCATTATTAAATCAGGGAAAGTTTCTGGTTTTGCTCTGACGGATGTTTCTATACAAAATGGAGATCCAAAACACTCATAAATTGTCGTTAAAAAATCCTGAAAGTTGAAAAAACACACACGACAGAGTTTTTTTTACATTTATGAGTTTGAAATAAATTGTGGAATTATTAATTTTAAATTTTAAATAACGGGTTGGAAATATGTTGAGAATATCTGGATATTTCGGAGATTTTGTAACTGTGTTTGAATTTCTTCTGCGGTATTTTTGTGGATTTCTTAAGATGTACCGGTACAAGATCGCGCGAGATTTTGCGAGATTTTGTTACATTTTGTGAGATTTTGCCACATTTTATGCGATTTTGCAACATTTTGTGAGATTTTGCCACATTTTATGCGATTTTGCAACATTTTATGAGATTTTGCGAGATTTTGCGACATTTTATGAGATTTAATGCGATTTTGCTACATTTTATGAGATTTTGCTACATTTTATGCGATTTTGCTACATTTTATGAAATTTTGCGACATTTAATGCGATTTTGCTACATTTTATGAGATTTTGCTACATTTTATGAGATTTTGCTACATTTAATGAGATTTTGCTACATTTTGTGAGATTTTACCTAAAGTAAAGAGAAATAGTACCATAAAAAGTGGTACAGATGCAGTACCACTTTCAGAAAATGCGATATTTTTAAAAAAAACATTTTGTTTTTGTACCTGTACCGCTGAAGAAATCCACCACCCAGTGTACGACTTTTCCAAAATTTGTGACTTTTAACCAAGTTTTAGTTGACATTCTGAGACGTCTTTGTTGATTTTCTGCCTACCCCAAACTACAATATGTGTCGTGTTTGAACACACGCAGGTACTCTGCATTCGCACGAGGTTAAGATTTGAAATCGATGAATCTTATGAAGTTGAACGTCTTTACCCTATAAGCAAACTCGCACAACTACACCACTTGCGTATAGTCGCGTTTTCAAAAAGCAGCAGCTGTTACAGGACCCCCCCCCCCCTCAAACGTGATTTGCAGGCTAACAAGAAGAAGCGCATAATATACGATGCAACCAAAACGACTAGAAACGATGCTGCTTACGCAACAACAACAGCGCCAAAGCTGGTGATAACAAGAATTTTAATGGTAATTGCTTAACGCCATCTTGGTAATATCTGGATGTTGCTTGACCACAAATTACCGACCGCACAAGTCAATGTGGAGATTGCATTAAATTCCATTAAAAGGATTGTATTAATTAAACGGATTAAACTCGGCCATTAACACCTCATTAAAATGCATAATTACAATTCGGGAATAAAAAAAGAGAAAATAAAAAAAAATAAAAAATATTTTATTGATTTTCAAAATCTCTTTTGACACTACGTCAATCACACTTTTCGCTTCTAACTTGCTGCGTTTTCCAATTTAGAAATTTTTTTTAACTCTACTTTTCACAGCTGGAAATCATTATGGTAATTTCCATTAGTTGCCATGACAACAACATCACTTGAAAACGATTATTGGTGATAATGAGTAAGTTTTACAACAAAAAAAAATAAAACAAACATTTTTTTTGGCTTTTTTTCCAGTAAAAATGATAAAATATCACTTATGAAGCAAGTTTATTGATTCAGGTCATGGATCAAAATGCATCGGAAAAAATTCAATCAAATTAAGTGACTAGAACAAAACTAATGAGTCCCCTTAACCCCAAAGCGCACGCACCATTAGTCCGTTTTATGGATTTGGGTCTCAATCGATTTCTCCCAATTTAATCCTTTGAACTCCTAATTTTTCCCCCTATTAATTTTCCAAACTTCAGACGACTCAAAAGTGGTTCAAAAGTATAATTTACCATATATTGCTTTTCACTTAACCCATCCCAAGTAAATATAGGAGAGAAGTTGGCGGCACTTTGAGACAGTTTTTGTTTTTATTTTTAATTCGTAGAAAAAAATTCTCAGAGATTTGTGCTTTTGATTTTCAGATGACATAACCTTCCTCTAACTTCAAACACATTTACGTTATCTGAACGTGATTATCACAATATATAAAATCGCGGTATATTGCTTAGAAGAAAGCATCGCTAGCTGAATCTGGTAATTTCAACAAACTGTGATGATCCGGTACTGCTCTCGGTGGGTCGTCTTGGTTAGTGCAAACCAACGGAGAAATAGATGTATTCTCTTTTGGGCACAAAGTGTTTTTAGATGTTTACTCTTTGAAAGCAAGCAGCAACTGATACAAACATAATGTTTTGATTTAAAAGTAAAACTAATATAACAAAAGAACAATACTATGACACATAAAAATGACACACATGACACAATATATTGTAACTAAAAATAAGCACTGTTCGGATAACATAAACTTAACACTATGATACTGTGACTAACAAATATTAAATAAAACATTACAAATGATAAGATGCAAATCTCACACAACCCTTGACCTCCTCGCAAATTGCGATATATCGTTTGCGATATCTCATTGCGATACGGACAAATTCACAAATACAATACACAAATTCAAAAATTCCCACTGCGATATATCGTTTTATATAATACAATTGAAAAAATGCATTCCATAATATATTTTAAAAATATATTACAAAAAACATTCTTGCAAAGTGCAAAACCCAATCCATTTCAAATACATATCAATACATTATAATGTAATTTCAATGTAGCGTAAAGCGGGGTTACTTTGCACTACTTTTTGTCACAAAATTCAATAACAATCGTAGGAATAATCATATTATTATAAAAATTTAATGGAAAGTATATTTGTTAAAAAAAATTATAGTTATTACATTTTGAACCAGATGGCTTATCCACGAAAACCGCCGACGAATTCGTTCATTTGACCCGAATAAACAAAAACAATGCCCAAAACCCCAAATCCGAGCGCTGTACTGGACATTGATCGATGTGCCTTCGTGCTTATGATGTCATTTATCATCAAAAGTAACATCATCTCTCTCTGACAACGGGCACACGTCTCTGGATAGAGCGCTTTTCAACATTCCAGCAATAAACATACACATTTAGTGTCTGCTAACGTTCTCGTAAAATCTGCCAACTTAAATCCCGTGTCTAATTTCTGCACATCACAATGGAAACATTTCGACAAACATCTTCACTCTCTCCTCTTTTCCCGGAATAATGAGAACCTTCGGGTTGTTCTGTGAAAACAGTTTCAAGTTTGCCATGTAAATAAGCTGTTACACATCGCTCTGATCGATTTTCCAGTCTAATTCTACAGCGAGGTGCTATCAACGCCTTCAAAACAGCAATTCAAGCAACTGGACTGCCATAGTGCGTCTCATTAAATCTATTTCTGTGGCAGTTGGTGGGTGGAGGCAAAAAGTGAACGTTGAGTGAACATTCAGTTTGGTATGTGGATAAAATTGGTCATTCAAAAGATGTCGTAGAGAGAATGGTCGGATTATGGGTGGAGGGGGAATTGGGGGAATAGGGGAAAAAAGGAACCCCCAACTCCAGATCAGGGAGGGGTAGCGATGCAGTGTAACTGATGAATTTAAGCTTTTTTGATCAATTATATTCAATAAAAATAGATTTGTTGATATAAAAGTGGATTTTGGGTGTTAAAAAAGTCTATTTTGCAGCTGGAAATGAATTTTACAGCTAAAGAATCGTTTTTGCATGAAAAAAATGCATTTTAGCAGGTAGAAATATACATTTGCAGCTAAACATGCATATTTTTGTAATGACTTTTTTTTTTAAATAAATGCAAAAAAATGCTTGTTGACAGGGGGAGGAAGCCCATGAAAATTTCTAAACAACACCTTAAGGATGACGAAATGGATTTTGATGCAAAAAATGCATTTTTAAGCAAACAAAATGAATTTTCAAGCAAACAAAATAAATAAATAAAATAAATAAATTTTTCACTTGAATATGCATTTTTTCGCTTGTAAATACACAATTTTTCGCTTAAAAATGCATTTTTTCGCTTGGAAATGCATTTTTTCTCTTGGAAATTATTTTTTATGCCAGGAAATGCATTTCTACGCCAGAAAATGCATCTTACGCCAGAAAATGCATCTTTTTACGCCAGAAAATGCATCTTTACGCTAAAAAATGCATTTTTACGCTAGAAAATGCATTTTTACGCCAGAAAATGCACTTTTTTTCCACGAAAATCCTTTTTTTCTTCGTTAAGGTGTTGTTTAGAAATTTTCATGTCAATTTTCATGTCATTTTCTGTCAACAAGCATTTTTTTGCATTTATTTATAGACCTCCATTAAAATTCCATCACTTCACTCAAGTGGAAAAATCAATAAAATTAATTCCCATCTGTAAAGTAAACAAAAACACACTTAAATGAGCCGACAAGTCAAGTCAAGTCAAGTCAAGTCAAGTGTGGATTGAAGATTCATATGTAATTTAATATGCAATTTTGAAAAATTCCAATTGAAATTAAAAAAAAAAAAAAAAAACTAAAAAAAAAAAAAAAGTAAAATCAAATAAAAAGGAAATAAAAACCCAACAATTCTTAAATAACGAGCACCAAGGTGGATTCAATTTCAAATTGAAACATTTAAATTAAAATCAAAATAGTGCATATAATGTAGTGCAACAACATAAAGAGTATTTTTTAACGCGTGTTAGGGCGTATATAACTCAATTGGTTGCACGTATAAATAAGCGATTCATTTCAATCAAATCAGTTTCATTTAAAATGTCAGCAATAAAGCAGGTTTAGTGTTAGTGTGGGTTTGCAGTTGTGTTTCTATGTTAATGGAGAGATTTGCTTCTCAATTATTCGCATCCTGGTTTGCTTCTTCCCCTTCTTGTTCAACGATTTAACATTTAAATGAAAATCATGGGAACGAGTTTCCTGGCAAGTAATTTTAGTTGTGTTGCAAATATGTAAATTTTTGAAAATTAATGTATGGGATTCAATCTGCTTAATTTGAATACAAATAACGTAATGAGTTTAAGTATACCGGTAATTAGGGTTTCTCAAAAACGCACTTTTTGAAAAACCGGTATTTCGGTATTCAATGTCCAAAAAAACCGGTAAACCGGTAATTTTCGGTAATGAAGTAAAATAAAATATTTTTATTTTTATTTTCCTTTTTTATAAAGTAAAATTTTAAAAAATATTTTTTTTTCTGAAGATTTTTGTCACATTTTGGATACGATCTTTAATACACTTCATGTTCTGATTTAAAAAAAATTATTTTCTGGTTAATTTGTCTGCTTAAACCAGTTAATGAAACAGAATTCAGGGTCAAGTTAATAACACACTTCTTCAATTGGGTTTGTAATTTTGACGCCATTTTAAAACATACAAGAAAACTTTCAATAATTTTGAGAAATTTTTTTTTTAAATATGGTAATAACAATAATAATTATAAATAATAATAAAGTAGAGAAGTTTTTTGTAAATAAATTTCTTGCTCTTTTAAATCCGAATCAAACAAGGTCAGAGAAAGGGAAAGGGGAACCTCAGTGAGTCAAACCCCTCAAGCACGTGCCTCTCACATTCCTAAAAATATTACAACTACTATTGGACCAAATTTTTACTCAAAAAAAATATAAAAAACAACAATAATAATTAATTGAAAATAAAAATAGTTAAAAACCGACCATTTCCATCCCTAAAATGAAATATTTTGGCGGTGTTTTCCCTATTTTTCTCCCAATAAAAACCGGTAAAAATACCGAAATAAAGACGGTATTCGGTATTCGGTTTTTTTAAAAAAAATACCGGTTATTGATACCGGTAAATACCGGTAGAGAAACCCTACCGGTAATGTAGCTATTAAAGAAAATTACAGAATATGCAAAAATATTGAGAAATTGACATAAAAACTGTATGATATTTGAGAAATTGACATAAAAACTGTATAATATTTGAGAAATTGACCAGAAAATCTGTATGTTATTTGAGAACTTGACTGAAAATCTGAGAAATTAAGAGAAAATCTGAGAGATTGAGAGTAAATCTGAGAAATTGAGAGAGAATCTGAGAAATTGAGAAAAAAATCTGAAAAATTGAGAAAAAATCTGAGAAACCGAGAGAGAATCTGAGAAATTGAGAACAAATCTGAAAAATTGAGAAAAAATCTGAGAAATTGACAGAAAATCTGAGAAATTAACAGAAAATCTGAGAAATTGACTGAAAATCTGAGAAATTGACTGAAAAATCTGAGAAATTGACAGAAAATCTGAGAAATTGACAGAAAATCTGAGAAATTAACAGAAAATCTAAAAAATTGAAAAAAAAATCTGAGAAATTGGCAGAAAATCTGAGAAATTGCAGAAAATCTGAGAAATTGACAGAAAATCTGAGAAATTGACAGAAAATCTGAGAAATTGACAGAAAATCTGAGAAATTGGAAAACATTTGCACAGTCTAAAAAATTGACAGAAATTCAACACAAATTTCAAGAAACGACACAAAATGTATCAAAAATCTGAGAAATTCAGCATACAATCTCAGAAAACTACTGTAATTCTATCCAAAATCTAAAAAAATAAAAAAATTTACCGTACTGCCTCGATTTAACGCCGGTCGTATCTAAACGCCGGCTCCTGATTAAGCGCCGGGCAAACTGAGGACGAAATGGCAATAAACGCCGGCCTTAAATGAACGCCGGGTTTGTTTAAACGCCGGGTTGAAACGTTTTTTAAACGTTTTGAGAGGTCTTTTGGTCGAAACATCGAAGAATAGCTAGCAATGAGTGGCTTTCCAATTTTTTTTTTCGGGTAGACGCCCGGCGCGAATAATCGCCGGGCTTTGAATGAACGCCGGGGGGGTCAACTAGAAAAAATGAATAAACGCCCCGGCGTTAAATCGAGGCAGTACGGTACTCAAGATCAAGCCATAGTGTCTTAAAACCTCAGAATCATTTGACTCCCATAAAACTTCATTTTTTTTCTTTCTACATTGTAACCTAATATAAAAAAAATTCTACAAACCTATTGAAATAAGCTCATTTAAAACAAAAATAAAAAAATAACCACCCAACTGCCAAGAAGGGAGAACACAAGACTGATTGGTTTTAGATTCCAAATCGTTTGCTTGTCATTTTCTGAAACAAAAAAAAAGAAAAACCATTCGCCTTTTATACCTACAGGCACACTGCAGTCTGTCGTGTCAACTGCACAAAAATGCATGACAGAATTCCAAAAGAACAAAAATATAAAAATAAAAAAAAAAACATCTCATTTTACATTGCGTGTTATTTTTTCCTAACATCATTCCTACTCTACCCTCAAGGTGTTCACAGCAAACCAAAAATCTACAATGGCGTACATTCCAAGTTCCAACCAGCATTCCAGTTCCCCATCAGAAAATAATGCACAAAAAAAAATTAAATGGAAAAATGCATGAAATTAATTTTTTTTAAAGTTAATAAAAAAAAATTTTTTTTCTCACAAATTCAATTTTTTTAAGGAGTTTTAGCTATACAGTCGAAACTCTTTATAACGAATCGCAAGTAGTTTTCAAAATAAAATTCTCAATATCATTAACTTTAAAAATAAAATTTTCTGGTGCATTGCATACTTGTATGTTCAGTTGATGGCTTATTGTCATTGTCAATGACATTAATAATGTTCAACTTGTCCTGAATCAAAATTGTCTTTTTTCTGGCAGCCATTTTAAAACAATAAATTTTTCATTTTCCTTGAGATCGGTTTTGAAAATGCGATATAACTAGGACTTGCGGGCAAATGGGCATTACAGTGCACATAAAAACTTGTTTGTTGTAACGAATAATTCATTATATTGAAATTTGTTATATCGCAAATATTTAACATGGGGTTCTATGGCTGGCCGCAAAACCAAGTCATTTTTAATTTTAACAAATAGTTTCTCGATAATTCGTTATATCGCAATTTGTTATAAAGAGTTTCGACTGTATATAGAAACGTCGTTTCATACATTTCTGCAAGTGGTGTAATGAGGATTACCACGAGCATTCGTAAGAGTTTATTTCGTAGAAGAAACCTCAATAGATTTCTAACATTAATCAAGGTCATTAGGTTTGATATTTAATGCTCCCATTGAGATGGCCATTTGACCAATTACAGTACAATACAGATTACACGAAAGTAATTCGATTAGATAATCCGATTACAGTAATACTGGATCGTCCCAAATCTGGCTTGATGGAAGCACCCCAGCAAAGTGATTGGTGTTTTTAGTAACATTTAAAATCTTACATTTAGACTGGTTTAAAAAAATACAAACAAGGTTAAATGACTTTGTGAATGCGCCTAGTGTTTCTACAAACATAACAAACACTTGAAACTGCCATAATCTATTATCTAAAACTACAAATACAGAAACTACAAATTAGATTAGTTAACTTATGGCTTGTCTAATTTTTAAATAAATAAATAAGTAGTACCTTTAAAGAAAAAACACCAGGGGTATGACCACTATATAAAGACTACGGAAAGAGCATATATCGAAGCTATTACTAACACTCCCACTCCCCATCAGGTGTCAAAATGTACCAAAATGTGTCAAAAATCCCATGATGTGAAGGTGATTGAATGACATCATTTAAATGTCAATTTGTCACATTGTATCAGTAAATCTTTGCACTATCTGGTGGATAAAGCAAAAAACACTCATTCTGCAAGTGAGCTTTAAACTCGACTGGAACGATTTTTATTAGCCTTGTGTGCGGTAGCGGTATACTGTACCGCGGTATTTTTTTTACGACGTAATACCGCAATATCCACCAAAATATCCAAAAACGATATATCGCACCAATACCGCAATATCGCACCAATACCCAATATCACATCAACATCATGTCGTCAGTCAGTAGGCGGAAACATTCACCCTATGTCCAGTATTAACTATGCATTTAAATAACTGTTCCTGGACATCGGAAGTACCCATCGGGCAAGCTGATACTCTGGCCAGTCTGCCACCCACTGCGACAGTGTATACAACAGGGGTCGGCAAATAATTTTAAGTGGGGTCCGAATACTATTGAAAATTTTTATCGTCGTCCAGAAAAAAAACACTTAAAAACCTTCCTAAAAACCTAAGAAAACGGAAGAAACCGCGGTTCACCTATTGCCGACCAGCGGTCGGCAATAGGTGGACCTTTATTTTTAACACACTTTAGACCTTACAAAATTTCTTCAATGTGACCACCACCGACAACAACAAATTCATTTTTAAAGTGCTTCCCACCACAACACTCCAAAACTCCGACTACTCCAACTACCTCAAATTTACATTTACATCGCTGGAAACAATAAAAATGCATTGAAAAATGTACGAAGAAAAAAAAAAAACTCTAAGAAATTGAATTTGTCATAAATTTTTCTCCCCCATAAAAATGCCATACACAAAAGCGGAATTACACACGTATCACTCGCGTGAATTTCTCCGTGATGGGAGGACACGCTGTGACAAATGGCGTCTTTCCAACATTGCACGTGGATGAAATTTCAATCACGTACAGTTTTACGATTACGATGCTCTAAGAGAATCATAACTACCTTATTACTTGTTCGTCTTAAAGAAATCGTTTTATACCAAGGGAATTGTGTTTTGTTGCTTTGTTTTCTTTTTTCTCTCCCACTTTCCGCGTCCCCTTTCTCTTTTTCTTTCTTTGCTTGACGTTGGCCAATGAAGTGGTACATGGGTGGTTTCAGGAAATTAAATTGTCGTAATGCAGGCGACTGGATTCTCGTGCAAACTGTCACGTCCCCGTGGTGCTCTCCCCATCGTACCTTCATTCTTTCTCTTTCTGGTCTCTCTCTTTTGGATCAATAACCTTATTCAATCTCCTGCTTTTTTTTCCTGTTTTTTTTTTTCTTTTTTTTTTCTTCTTCTATTATAAATGTGCACTAAAAGCCTTATTTAAGCAATCCGCGCACATAGGATTCAACTTTTCAATTAACGACCCTAATTTTCCACACCGATTTGCATGAAATCCTCTTAATCCGATAAATAGTGATTTGAATTTTAAAATATTAAATTTTTATTTTTAAATAAAAAGGAGTATCACATCTTTTGAATGGATGTTGGCTTTCCTGTTAGCCGCTTGAACTTCACCTTATTACTCAGTCAAATATTTTGTACAGCAGAACCTCGATTATCCGAATTCCGAACTAATTGGGGACATGGGTGAACCGAATTGTTTGGATAATCGAACATTAGGTTTATAATACACATACTGTTTTACTGCATTTAAAAATAAAGTTAGAAAGCATTAAAACCGACCAAAAATGGATAAAAATTGTCAAAAAACATTAAAAACCGATTAAATATGGATAAAAATTGTCAAAAAAACATTAAAAACCGATTAAATATATGGATAAAAATTGTCAAAAAACATTAAAAACCGATTAAAAATGGATAAAAACTGTGAAAAAACATTCAAAACCGATAACATCGATAAAAAAATCAATAAAAATCAGTAAAAAATCGATAAAAATTAATAAAAAAATCGATAAAAATCAGTAAAAAAATCGATAATAAATCGCTTTACTGCTGTTCGGATAACAAAGTTCGGAAACCGGTGTTTCGATAATCGAGGTTCTACTGTATAAAAATGAATAAAAACGTGTATGAAATAGTTAAAAAAGGATTAAACCGTGTAAAAACATTACAGTAAAGCTCAAAATTGCCGCCTGGGCCCATCTAAGCACCCAGGGGACTCCGGCAGTTTACACAATTAACGCCAGGATGGATTAAGCACCACCAGTCACCAAAATCAGTAAGTGCGTTCAAACTTCGGTTTAAACCGTTTATTCCATTTATAAAAACAACCAAAATAGTATGCAAAAACTTGCCTAACCATGAGACTGTATTTTCATGAAAAACAGAAATTGTAATTGCGGCCGACAGTAGCAGTTTTGAATAAATACGATAAGTTATAAGTTGGAAAAAAAATTCAATCGCAAAACCTCTATCAATCATTCGATTCTTTGATTTTCGGGAAAGTTCAACGAAGTTTAAACCCGGACTAAAATTAAGCAAACTGCGATATCATTGTTTGAAATATACAATACTTCACTTTAGCGACGCCATTTTTCAACCTAACCTAACCTAACCTAACCTAACCTAACCTAACCTAACCTAACCTAACCTAACCTAACCTAACCTAACCTAACCTAAACCTAACCTAACCTGACCTAACCTAACCGAACTAACCTAGCTGAATCTAACTTGTAAGCACCTTAAATACGGCGTCGCTAAAGTAAAGGAATCCGATTCTTTGAGGTTCTTTTTGAGACCCTTTTTGAAATATGGGACCCCCTGCTGTGCATGGTACCCTTTCCTGCGGAATCTTACTTGATCAATACCGGTTAACTTTAACTAACAGCAACGTTGTGATTTGTCACGAGCAATAAAATTGCCCAGGGAGCTTTTTATTGCTCTTTCCTTTCATTTTTCTTATCTGCCTCTGCTTTATTGTGACAAATTGTGTTTTATTTACTACTTCACTCTGTTTTTGTTTATTTTTTCCTAAATGTGCTTTTTATCAGTTAGACAGTTAATACAAGAGAGCTGAAAAAAAAACTAATAAATCCCAGTTTTCATAACAATTTTTAAAAGAAAAATATTGAATTGGACTTAATTTTGTTTAAATTCTCGAGTGGTGAGTGGAGTATATATTTTAAGCCTCTCTCGTGTTTATAAATATTTCAAAACTCAATTTCATTTCCCCAGCGAGAGTAACTCGATTTTTCTAAAATGAATTTCACCTCTTTGCTCCATTCTATTGGACTCTCAAGTCATCGTTCGAACTTTATTCGATTTCTTTTGAACTTTACCGACATTTAAAGTGTAGTTGAGTTAATTTCCTTTTTCTGCTCCATTGATCGCTAGAAAGCAGGCTGTATCCCTGGAGATGCTGAAAGCATCGCGATAAGAGCCGGAGCAAGCAATTGATTAAATTGAATAATAATTGACTATTAGTGTAAACACACAACACTCAACACCTTATTTCACCTCAAAATAGTTTTCGCTATTTTTAACTTTGGATGTTTCTATTGTTCACCCACAATAAATAATTTTTAGTTACCTAATTATTAATTTAGGTTCACTTTATCGGCGCCCTTTTAGCGACGGAGACGGCTTCGTGGTGACCTAACCTGACCTAAAATAACCTAACCTAACCTATTTTAATCACCATACCTTTTCCGTTGCTAAAATCATCCATCACTAAAGTGATCTGAATACAATTGGGTTTCTTGAAGTAATTTACTCACTAATATAATTTGAATAAATTTTAGCTAGTCTAGGAATTCTTTTTAGCTAAATTGGACATTTTTAGCTAAATTAGATATTTTTTCAGCTAAAGCTGATATTTTTCAGCTAAATGTGATATTTTTAAATTAAATTTGATATTTTTACATTAAATTTGATATTTTTAAATTAAATGTGGATACTATTTAGTAGACCTTTGACCGATATCGATATTTTGCAGTATTGCCGATACTGATAATCGGCAACCGAATATTGGCCGGTACCGATACCTGCGCCGATATTAAAATTAAAATGTCCGACCCCCCTTTCCACCCCCCAAAATAAAGAAAATAAAATTAAAATTGCGTTTATTAATTTATTTTATGTTTTAGAAACGTTTTTGAAGCAATATATAATATTTACTGGTTCAAAAGCGGTTCTAAAACGCATCATTTTTTTCTAAAACATATCGTTTTATTCTAAAACGTGGCAATATCGGTATGGGCCACGCAAAAAAATATCGGATCCGATATCGGTGAATACCGAAATATCGGCCGATAGCTGATACCGATATCGGTCAAAGTCTACTATTTAGTTCCATTCAGATTTTCAGGCAATTTTGATAATTTTCAAGTAATTTTGATAATATTTAACTAATATGGAAATTATTTAATTTCTTGTACTATTTTTAGCTGATTTTGATAATGTTTAATTAATATGGACATTATTTAGTTTCTTGCACAATTTTTACCTAATTTGGATACAATTTAGCTTATTGCACAAATTTCAACAACCAGAACCCTAATTCCAGCAATCTGTCCACCTAATTTTTACAAAAAAAAAAACACAATTTTTAAATTCCCTAAAAACCCCACCCAAAAATCCACCTCCCCCAAAATCCATCAGCCATTTCATAAACCCTCCCCACCTAAATCCACCACCAAAAACAACTCCTCATCCCGCACATTCCCTCTCTAATTTCATATGTAAAATCAAACCACGTGACATTCCCAGCAAAATCCCATTCGCTCCCGGAGTTAATATAAACTAGAAGCGCGCACAGCTCAAGCCTCACATTCTCCAGCAACATCGACGCGAGAGCACCATGTGCGTTGTCATGACAACTCAAACATCTCTCTCCCCATTGATTTCCCCAGCCAAGCCCGTGAGAAGTCGCTACTTCCATCTAATCATCACATTTACCGCCTGCATTCTCGTGGCAAATGGCTCGGAAGCCATTCCTCCTTCCCCATCAACCTCAACATCGCCCGAACTAAATAACTCGACAACAAAAAGTGATGACGCCAACATCACCACGAGCGCCGACCAAACTCAGTGGAACGCGACGATAAGTATCGATTTCCTTAACGAATCTCAACCAACCGACGGATATTTAGTGTCCAGTTACCCCAGCAACAATTCAGTGCACGAATCAATGGAATACAGCAATCAGTCAACCCCGGACGACGGCGCGCCGAACCCCGCGCACAACCGGACAAACACGCCGATCTTAGACACGCAAACACTCTTCAGCGTGTCGCGGGAACTGTGTCTTCGGCTGCTGGAGTTCGCCTTCATGTTCCTCGCCTTCATGACCGTCGTCTGCACCATCCGCACATGCATCCGCCGGCAATCGATGCGCTGTTACTCACTCAGCATCGGTTTCTTCCTCTCGTCCCTCGCGGCGTCGCGCACTTTGACGCTCATGCTGGTACCCGCATCCGGACTTCCTTCCGGCACCACTTCCACCCTCTTTCTCACGCTCTTTAATCTCCCTTTTCCCAGCCTTCTGGCGAGCTTCACGCTCGTCTTTTTCTCCATTCTGCACCTCACCAAAGTGCATCCCTTCAATTCCTGCGTCTTGTGCGTGTTGATAACCCTCCAGTTTTTCTTTGTTTTGTTTCTGGATATTTTCCTGCATTACTTCTCCGGCGGGAACCAAATCCCCATCGGAGAATTGACGTTCAGTTTGTGGTTCTGGTTGTTTTCGCTCATATTTTTCTACTATTTCCGCCAACTGCGGTTCGTCAGTCTGCGCAAACAGAGCGAAATCATGCGCTTTACGTTCACCAAGCTGCATATCGAAGGCGGCAGGCTTCCGTCGACGCTGCCCTATTCGCCGCTAAAACTAGTCACGACGCTCATATTTACTTCGGTCGTGTTGACTTTAGTTTTAACATTTCTCCTAGTTTGCAACGTTATCATGAAGTTGGGTATCTACGACGACGTTTGGTCGCTAAACTTCAGGTTTATTGTAATAGTTGCGTCTAGAATTTTAGAGATTATAGTTAGTTTTATACTTCTTTACATCACCATGCAACCGCTAGATGTCGCCATAAATAAGAGCGTGTTCAGTGCATTCAGTGATTGTACGTGCAGCGACATCTGTGGCGACAAAAGTTCATTAGGCGACGACATCTACCCGACATACTGCGCCAATAACTCGGCTGTGGCACGCACACAGTTCACTTTTGAGCAGTGGAATTCGGCAAACAACTGCAGCCAAAGCGCCAGGATCAATAGTGCGTCTTTAGGGATAAAAAAAGTGAACGAAACGATCAACAGAAGTTGTGTCCAGTCGAGATCCGCTGCAAACAATCGACGACAAATAACCCTCTCGACATTGGCCACACTGTCCAACGTCCACAGCCATCCTCCGTCAAAGTTGTGCAACGACAACAGCATCGGTCGATACAATTCCAACTTGGACCTAGACGAGGCCGGCCCTATAACGCCGCGCAAGTCTCCGGCAAGAAATTTGTTCAACGCAATCATGTTAAAGCGTTGCGAAAGTTCGGACAGCAGTGGCTTCGACGTGCATCTGCAAAGGAGGTCTTCGATAACAAAAACCGAAGAACTCAGCAGACGACGCAGTGGCGGAAGCACACCGGCCAAAGAATGTAGGAAGATACCAAACCTTAATTTGTCTTCGGTAGCAACGACCAAACCACCCAAAGACATTACGCCGGACTCGGCGGTTGATTTGGAATTTCCATCGGACATAATTGCTTATCCGTTGCCGTTGAGCCATTCGATGAATAATCTGCAAGCCGGCTGTTACGGCATTACTTCCAGTACAAAGCACAAAAAACTGTCTCATTCGCTGTTAAGTAGACTTCGTTCTTCCACGTTCAGTTTGAGCAGTTACCGTGGCTACGAACAATTTGACTCGACTCAACCTAATTTCCATAGGAATTGGGAAATGAAAACAGCGTTCAGGGAAAGTGGTGCGAGTTCAAGGGTGTCCCGAGATGTTCATTCCGACAGTGACGATCTAAGTAGTTGTTTCAACAGTCAGGATAAGAAATTTAATTCTGTTGTGTGTGTTTCAACTGAAGTTCAAACTGAACCATTTGATTTTGTACATCAAGTAGTCATACATACTAACAGTGAAGTGTGACCGGTTGGATTTTTAAATCGAAGTGGCTACATTCATGTTCGACGTGATAGTATTATTTTCATGTGATTAGCCGACAGATAAGTTACAACCAAACAAAGCAGACATGTTTATATGAATTCCCTGGCTAGGGTTAACTTAGCAACAGTTATGCCTCACCTTGTAAAGAAAAAGAGAAAAAAATCTTAAAAACTTTGTGAAAACATTGTTGATAAAACATGCATTGAGGAAACCAACAGAGAACGATTTATTAATCAACCAACCACAGCGCACCATGAAAACAATATGTTCATCTTGGACATGCGACTGCTTTTTTAAATAGTTTTTTAAAGACATTCTTCTAATTGCTACAGTTTTGTATGTTGTGTCCTATCAAACGTCTTCTTTTTACCCTTTGACATACAGTATACTCAGTGTAGCCCGGACATAGGATGGGTCCCACAAAGTTGTCCTGACTAACAAGCTGTCCGGGTTTGTCAGGGGATTTAACATTGCTTGTAGATAGGTCAGGACCTCCAAACCGTGCAGGACCTCCAAACCGGGCAAGAACTCCAAACCGGGCAGGACCACGGTGCTTTGTCCGGGCTACACAGAGTACACTAGTCATTTTTGATGCAAGTTCAATCAATCAAATATTTATCTGGAATGTGTTAATAAATGTCTAGTTTAGTATACTATGTTTTGTATAAATCTCAAAAATCCCAAATTTTGTAAATAAAAAAGTAAATAAACTTTTTGCTGCAATTTAGTCATACACAACTCTTGTGTTGTTGTAAAATGCGGCAGAGAAAATAACACTAAAGAAAGGCCAAAATAGCAAAGTCAAGAGTACTCAATTTGAATTCATTAATGGTCATTAAAAATGCAAATAGTGTATCCTCCAAGAGCTATAATACTTTCTCAACCATGGACGTATATAATGGAGCAAAAGAGGAATCAATACAGGATTTATGGTAGGGGTACACTTCACTGCATCACACCAGGCTGCACCACAATTTGCACCTATGGTATTTCAAAACAATTTCGCCATTTCTTACTTTTAATTGCAAAGGTTTTGAATGTTACACCCTATAAAACGCCTTCTTTTTAACCTTTGACAGCCACTTTTGATACAATAAATCAAATATTTATCTGGAATGTGTTAATAAATGTTTAGTTTAATCTACTACTTTTTGTATACAAGTATATTTTAAAAAATTCAAACTTTTGTATCAGATAATTAACTGAGCCAAGTAAACACTCATTTTTTTCTTTGGGAGCATAATTAAACTACAAACTCAGGTCGAACGATGTATTAAGTTTGACCACTTGGAGAGTGAAGTCTCATGACAGTGGGACTGACCTATAACACTTTTTTTTGGTACGGTACCATAAGACTTTACTTCAGCAAAATCTCGCACAATCTCGCACAATCTTGAACTCAAATAACTCAAATCTCGAATCTCGAACTCGAGTAAACTTCCAGGTTCACTAGGTTAGAATTTGTATTTAGTGAAGCCAGTTCAACATTTTGTGTGCTTTTCATTCAAGTTTTATGGATGCACCTTTTGCATACTCAAGAAAGACATTTACCGGTACGCTACCACTTGGTTCACTAGGTTAGATTTTGTATTTAGCAAAGCCAGCTCAACATTTTATGTGCTTTTTCTAAAATTCGTTTGCTAAAAAGCAAACTAGTGGTGCTTCACTGCATTGCAGTGTGCCACACCACAATCTGTGCCTTTCACCATTTTTTTCTTCTAATCAGGTAATCACTAAGGTTTTGAATGTTGCATCCTATCAAACTTCATTTTAGTCATTCCTGTGTGCTTGACACGGAGCCACCTGTCATCACTTCTCTTTTTAAAGGCTTTTATTAAACCTGACTTAAATATTTGTTCTTTTGTTTCAACTGCTGTACGAGCAACTTCTTGACAGAGTACTTCCAGACATTCCTCGGAACATCGGAGACGTTCAAGAATGACTTTGCAGATCCTGGGTTTGGGATGATTGCAAACGTAATCAGTGCCTAATTTTTATTCCATATATTTGAAACAGATTTTTACATAGGCTCTGCATTTAACTTACAGTTCACTTAGCAGTGAAAGCACCTTTAACTATCGTTAAATTTATTCGTTTAGTGATTCCTAAAACGGTACAAACACCTGATTCTAAGTTGGGACTTTTGTAAAACCGTGGAACTTTGGGCTGACCAGAAGCTATCCCTGTGGAGCCTTAAAACAGCGGTCGGCAACAGGCGGACCGCGGTCCGGATGCAGAACGCGGAAGGTCGAAACTTGGACAACTTGTAGCAGGTATTGTTTTTTATGGAAAACTAATTTATTAATGTGTTTTTTTAGTAGTGATGGTCCCACCAGTGCCCGTTTGTTGATTCGAAATTTATTGGTATCTGGATAGCTGGGATTGTTTTTTTTGTACACTATTTTCCCTTATTTCTTACACTAAAAATCCGCGTATCATCGGTTCGGATAGGAACAATAGCAATGATTCAGACCAATTTATGTCAAATATTTTCTTTAATTTTTTGTAACAATTATTTTTTCTTTCAGTAATTTTTTTTTTTAGCCAGTCGTTTTTTTGTATATACTAATGTAGGGAGTTTAAACTCCAACTCTCTACCTCCTCGTGGTTACCCCTGGTTACAACAATGATTCTGAAAGATTTATTGTTTTGATACAGGCAGTTGTGCCACCAACACCAGGAAAAAAAGACTTCAACTCCCACAGAGATTGTACAACTACAATAAAATGTAGACATGTAACATGCAAACTAAAAATTCTGTATTACCGTAGTTTAAATTTCATTTAATTTTGCTTCAAATGTTTAATAACGTTTGCTTGGTTTTTTAATTCCAGGTTGTCCCAATGTTGTTGGAACTTTATAAAAACAACTTCAGATTCCTGTTTTGATTTCTATTCACCATTGGAAGATTCTACTAATGGATTTAATAAGCCCTGCTATTGGTGTGTGGAATTGAAAAGAAGATTGAACAATATTGTTTGTTTGTCTGTTTACAATTAAGTTTTGCAAGTATAATTCATTTTCACCTGGAAATTATTGTCCCAGCACCAACCAGTTTGACTCATTCATTCCATTCAGCAGATATCAATTGAAGCCACTAATCCCGGCCGTTGACCCATTCATTTCATTCAGCAGATATCAATCCCGGCCGTTCATGGTTATCAAATAGTGTGAATGGTCCAGTTGACTCTGATTGGTACATAGATACTGGCGCAACGGACCATTTCTCCAAATTTCACCATTTCACCAAATTGCATGAGACAAAATAAAGAGCGGATTCTATGCGCCGTGGGATGAAAGTTGCTGATAGTAGCCCCATCGCCCGCCATTGACACCAAGGCTACCATAAACTGTGCAAATGAATCTGGTATGGGTAAAGGGGCACCTGTTGCCTCCCGAGTCCCGACAGATGACTTCTAACATTAATTTTGTACAATATTTACCTAATCGTGATCAAACCAAAAATGTATTAATTGAATGATTTTTTTTCCCCCGAGAAAATGTCATTTCTGAATATTCCCTTAGTTTCTTTGGTTTTTCGGTGTTTTTTTCTTGATTTTCTTGTTTTTTTTTGTGTTTTTTTAGGTTTTATTGGTATTTTTGGGTTGTTTGTGTTTATTGGAAGTTTATTTGGTTTTTTGTGTGTTTTTACAATTTTCTTAGGTTTTTAGTAAGGTTTTTTTTTTTTTTTTTTTTTTCTGGACCTCGATAAAAATTTATGGATGCCATTCGGACCAATAGATGAGTCAGCAACATTGCAGCCAAGTATGTAAATAAATTTTTCTTTGCATTAACCATTTAGGCCCTCATGACTGGACGAGAGCAAGGAGGCAAAAGCTCACTATGATACATTGTTTTGTTTTTTAATGGTGATTCAATACAGATGAGCTCACTGACATTAAGTTATTTGTATTTTATATTTTGAGGTTACTATTATGTCCCAACACATATACCTTATATTCTCGCATATAGTACAAACAATTTATTCCGAAATTAGGACCACTAATTGGGGGGGGGGGGGGGAATGTTGACCACATCTCGGACAATTTACATATAAATTTTCTTTTTCCGCTCTTTTTCCAGCACGATTTCAATGGCATGTTTTAACTCTTAAAACTATTCCTTTCAAGGTTCCAGCACAACTGAAGTATGAACCAAGCAGTACCGGTAAGTCATGAGGAGAAAGAAATTGCTGTTAATATTCCAATAATTATTACTAATAGAACAGTATTTGTGCTGGTATTTTAGGCTTTAGTTTGAAGGAGTCCTTGGTGGGTTGCAGTAATTTTTACGGCAATTAGGAGAACTACTAGTAAAAATAGAGCGAGGATTGTTGTTATGTACAGAGAAAATGCATCTTTACTGATTCACGGCTGAACCACGAGTGGATTTCTTCAGCAGTACTGGTACCGATACAGGTAAACAGTACATTCAAATAAATATCGTGTCTCGTGGTAGTGGGACTGTACTACCTATAACACGTTTTTTGGTACGGCACTATACGACTTTATTTTAGCAAAATCTCAAAAAAATCTAGCAATTATTATTACAAGTTGTTAATTACAAGATTTTTTAAAAAATTTATTTTAAGATTTATTTTTAATAACTTTCGATTTTTTTAAGACAGACAAACTGGAGAATTTTTTTTTCCTAGATTCCAGACGAATTTTCGTTGGAGAGAATTCAATTTAAGATCATGGAACACGACTTATCAGAAGAATTAAGTAAATTCTGTTAAAATTGAGTTTTTGCGAGCAGCAAGAATGCTGAAGGCGGCTAAGAAAATGTTAAAATATGTAATCAAAATAGAATGGAGCAGCATTTAGACGACCAAAGTTCGCCTGTGGTTAATTACACTGATGCCAATTGGCCGCAGGATCCCAAGATCGCCAGACACATTCGGCCTAAGTATTTGTTTTAACCGGAGCAATCATCAGCTACGCATTATCTGTAAGATTTTTATTCTTATGTTATTTGAAGTTCATTTTTATTGTAAGAATTTTTTTTGTGTATTTTACCAGTTTTTTAGGTGTTTTATCTAATTTCTATCAGCTGTGGACAATATTCATGTTACAAAATATACGACATTTTCCTGTCGTGTAGGCCCTCATGATCCGACGAGAGCATGGAGACAGACTCAATTTTCTTCTTTTTTTAAAAAGGTAATTCAATACAGATGAGATCACTCATATTAAGTTATTTGTATTGTATATTTTGAGAGTACTGTACCTGTTTTTACACATTTTTATTATAAAACCAATTGACCAACACTTTTTTTAAACTGAACTTAAATATTTGTTCTTTTGTTTCAACTGCTGTACGAGCGACTTCTTGACAAAGTACTTCCAGACATTCCTCGGAATACCGGAGACGAAGAACGACTTCGCAGAACCTGGTTTTGGATTTTTTTACATAGGCTCTTACAGTTCACTGATATTATGTTCACATCAAGCTTTTGGATCTCATCCAAAGCTGCGGATCTAGATCCAAGATTGGTGTGAACACTGAACTCCGTTCACGGATCTCGATCCGTGCGCCCAACAACTCCGTTCGTCAATTGAGTTCCCACAACTCGATTCACGTTTGGATTCGAATTGGAACAATGTCAGCAGTGAGAGCACCTTTAACTATCGTTAAATTTATTTCTTTAGTGATTCCTAAAACGGTACAAGACCTGATTCTAGGTTGGGACTTTTGTAAAACCATGGGACTTTGGGTTGACCACAAACTATACCAGTGGAACCTGAAAATTTCCACCAACAAGCTAAGGGGTATAAACAAACACAAACAACATAGAATTTACCATATAATGGACATAAAACCTGATTATTACTTTGGCAAATGTTATTTTAAATATGCATCACACATTTTCAAACATTTTGTGTGATTATTCACATGTTTTTACTTGTTTTTAATCATTTTCTACATTTTTTCACTGGTTTAAAATGTTTTTTTGTTTGGCCATTTTTGTCTTCAGATCAGGGGATGGACTAATTGTCAGCTGTCAATCGTCAGCCGACGATTTTTGGCCGTCTGCTTGCGAATTTTAGCCGTCAAAGATGGGCTCACTAATATTAAGTTAGTTGTATTTTATATTTTGAGGTTATTGTTACCGTGTCTCAATACATTTACGTTGTATCCTCGCATATAGTGCAAACAATTTATTCCGAAATTAAGACCTCTAATTGGAGGGGCCGCGCCTTTACTTTCATGGGTGTTGTGCCTTTCAAAACAAAACAATCACCTGTTATTATAGATAGTCGATGCAGGCGACTGGAGGGGAAAGATGTTTCGTTTTTTTCATTTCTTTTCAATTTTTTTTGTTTGATATTATTTGATGATTTTTTGATAATTTGTGGAATTTTTGATATTTGTGTGTTTTTACTTTATTTACTTTATACAGTAAATGTTGACCACATCTCTGACAATTTACATATAATTTTTCTTTTTTTGTTTTGACTTAAACTTTTGTTCCTTCGGCAATGTGTTCTTTACAACTGCATCTATGAAGATCTGATCTTCCTCCATAACACTGCCGAAAACTAATTATTAATACCATACTGCCTCGAATAAACGCCGGCTATCCTTCTGCGGTACCAGGATCCAGACCACATGACGCCCAGCGCTCCCACCGAGCGCAAACTTTAGTGTGCCGGGCACAATTTCTATGGCATGTTTTAACTCTTTAAACTATTCCTTTCAAGGTTCCAGCACAACTGAACTTCGAACCAAGCAGTAAGTCATGATGATGAAAAAATTGTTGTTAATATTCCAATAATTACAGCGATTGCTAATAAGAACAGTATTTGTGCTGGTATTTTAGGCTTTAGTTTGAAGGGGTCCTTGGTGGGTTGCAGTAATTTTTACTGCAATTAGGAGAACTACTAGTAAAAATAGAGCGAGGATTGTTGTATGTACAGAGAAAATGCATCTTTACTGATTCACGGCTGAATCGCATGTGGATTTCTTCAGCAGCACTGGTACCCGTACAGGTAAACAGTACATTCAAAAAATATCGTGTCTCGTGGTAGTGGGACTGTACCTATAACACTTTTTTTGGTACAGCACCATACGACTTTATTTTAGCAAAATCTCAAATAAATCTAGCAAAATCTCATACTGGTACATTTAAAGAAATCCACAAAAGAATCAGAAAATCAGGAATTCAGGAATGAGCAATGCAATCAAACTTGGCAAATAATTTTGTGTGCAATAATTTTTATATTTTTGGATTTTTTAATGAATATACTCTTTTAAGAGGGTTTGTAACCCCTAGTTCACCCCCAACTAGGAAACACAAATGGCGCCACCGTTTCCCTACTCATTTGCATGCTAAAAGTAAAAACATGCTAACTACGCTTAAAATTGGTCATAGAATTTTTTTTTTAATCAGTTCAGAATCTCCTGATCTCCAGTTACTGACGCGACATCCAGAGGGAACCACTTTGTTGACGACTTGATCTCGATGATGAAACCGACATCATCGAGGAGACAGCCGATTCACAAGGCAAACCAAAACGAGTACATCTTCTCAACCGTCGCCTTTAACTGGGGACACTCTCATGGTGTGCTAAGACCAGCGAGGAGGTGCTTGATGTGTTGCATACAAACAAATAAATTGAAACCTGGCAAATTAATAACCATCTTTAGCAAGTTTCCTTGTCTGGGATTCTTTAGTGTAATTAGTCTAAATGGCTGTCTGGATTGGATGTGATTGGCTCTTTGTTTCTGGCCCAGTTCTAAGTGCCTGGGAGCTCTGAATCTGGACCAAAGCCCCCATCACGGTCATCCTTTCGCCCCTTGACTTCATTAAGACCAGGATTGTTATTACAAGTTGTTATTTCCAAGATTTTTTTAAAAATTTATTTTAAGATTTATTTTTAATAACTGTCGATTTTTTAAGACAGACAAAATGGAGATTATTTAATTTTTTTTCCTAGACTCCAGAGGAAATTTCGTTGGGATCAATTCAATTTAATATCATGGAAAACGACTTATCAGAACAATAAAGTAAATTCTGTGAAGCAAGAATGCTGAAGGCAGCTCAGAAAATGTTAAAATTATGTAATCAAAATAGAACTTTGGAGCAGCATTTAGATGACCAAAGTTCGCATGTGGTTAATTACACTGGCCGCAAGCCGCAAGCCGCAAAACCCAAAGATGGTCAGACACATTCGGCCTAACCATTTTAACCGGAGCAATCATCAGCTATGCATTTCTATAAGATTTTTATTTTTATATTATTTGAAGTTCATTTTTATTGTAAGAATATTTTTTTTGTATTTTACCAGTATTTTAGGTGTTTTATCTAATTTCTATCAGCTGTAGACAACATTCATGTTACAAAAATATAAGACTTTTTCCCTTGTTGCAGGCCCTCTCGATTCGATTCGACGAGAGCATGGAAGCAGACTCAATTTTGTTCTTTTTTTAAAATGGTAATTCAATACAGATGAGATCACTCATATTAAGTTATTTGTATTCTATGTTTTGAGGTTACTGTACCTCTTTTTACACATTTTTATCGATTTCATCAATTTAAAATCACGCTACTATCAGTGCTGGACTGGCCCGGCGAACTACCGGGAATTTCCGGTGGCGGGCCCACCGTGAACCATCCCTGGCCCACCATAGCCTGTCCCTGTGGTCCTCGAGGCCAGGGGAGGTAGAGAGTTATATTTGAAAATCGCAGCTTTGAGTAAGGCCTTATTAGCGAAAACGTCTGACCCGGACGTAATTGTTTTCTCCGAGGACGGATTAACAGCCACCGCTGTCAATTCTGAACATTTAGCGGCAGCGAATGCCGTAATAGATATTGCTGCAACCCTGGTAGATGTCAGAAAATGAATGTTTTTCCAATTTATTTCGTTTTTGACTAGCTGCATTCAAAAATTAAAACATTTTGTGTCTCGTCAAGAGCGTTTCTTTCTTTCTCACCTCGCACGTCCACGGTGATCATTTATCTAAGACCATTGCCAACACCGTTGGTCGCTCTGCACAGGTAGCGGCCTTCGTGCTCCACACGCGCTCCACCTAGCACCAGGGAGCCATTTTCCAGCTTGTGGAAGGATGGGTCGGACGAGTGCAACGCTTCGTATTTCCCTGGCGTGTTCTCTGTCAATGAAAAATGGCAAGTGCTCAACCTTAAACCAAACTGTTTTCATCGTGCGCCCAAATATGCATGTTTTAAATTTTTTTTTACTGTCTTTGATGATTTTTGATAATGTTTCTGGAATTTTTGATACTTTTGCGTTTTTACTTTATCGCCAATGTGTTCTTTACAACTGCAGCTCAGATAATCTGATCTTCCTCCACTGCCCACAACTAATTATTAATACCGTACTGCCTCGAATAACCGCCAGGCCTTTATTAATTTTTTTTTGTTAGAAACAGACTGAAATCTATTGGGTGTAACATATGATCAAGACAATTTCCCTAAAAAATAAGGATAGAGATGAGCACATTTCACTCTTGTTGTATAGTTTCAGCTTTTAATTCCATTCAGTAATACCATGCCACCCAAAGGAATCCATCCCAAAATACCAAACACCGCAGGAAAAATACAGTATTTCCAGAGTCTAAAAATTGAGCACCATATCCTCGCTCTTTGCACTATTGTTCATTTTACCCACGCCTTGTACCACCTAACTTAATATAAAGAAATATGCCTTTTTGCAACTGTAGGTTTATTATTAGCATTTTCCAAATCGAAAATATGCCACCACTAACAATAACATCTTGCTGCCATGGACGAGTGTCCTTACTAACTTATACTACGGTATTGAATTTAGTAAGGTTTTTACTTAACAGCAATCAATGTTATAGCAGAAGTCTGGTCCACAAGCATTCTACATTATTTCTTCATGTCCAGTGCGCTGCCAGTGCCAACTACCTAAATAAATAATTTAAATATGTATACATGTGTAAACAAATTTATAAATGTTTGATTGATTTCAAAGCCTAGACCTTTATTGGACGGCAATAAAATATCCAAAATTTCACAATTTTCAATTCAAATTTCAAATGTAATAACCAACATTTTTCAATTTAAATAGCAAACCTAGTAAACGCCATATTTATATAGAAATACGGTCTTACAATACGAGGAATTGAGCTATTTGTTCGAGTAGTCAGAACCGTTGACTGAAGATTTATTTAAAACAGTTCAGACGAAAACTCGAGAAATGTGAAAAAATTCGTAATCTGAAGTGAATATTTGATTACTAAATTATACCTTGACGGATTATAAAGTGAATTCTAGTCACAAAATTGTTGGATGGCAAGAAATACGAAGGATTCGTACAGAACAAACTTGCCGGCAACGAGCAACGTGAAAACGTACGCACAGCCCTTCATGACAGTTTAGAGGACATGCGCACTGTTACGGCGCTAAAATAAAAATCCATTTGGCACAATATGATCAATTTAGCCGCAATATGTTTCCAGATTTAGTTGGAGAGGCATTTCTTTGTGCAGTGCGATTTAAAGGAAAGATTTACGTGCCAGTGCCCGACGAGACTCCATCATTCAAGTAGCCTTGATGCTGTCCATGTTGAAAGAAGTGACGTTTACCCACAATCCAACGTGCAAACGGAAGCCTAAGCTCGATGCACTCGCACTCTAGTGTTAACTTTGTATTTTGCCACAAACCGAAAATTTACAAACAATTTGAAACCATTTAAAACGATCATCAGCACAATTTTTTAACAAATATAAATTTAAATAATTTGATAATAAAATATAATATTTAAGTATCAATCAAATACCAACGCACCCCGTGAATATAAAAATATTTTCATAATCTACGGAAGCGTCTAAATGACATCACTAATTACCAGGAAACGTTTATACGACGTCAGTTGTTAGCTCAATTTGCACCGTCTGAACTTTTTGTTGGACAAATTGTTTTTATTTGTTTATTTTATAATTTGTGGTGAAAAACTGTGCTTTTTTGGGGAAATGGTCGCCTTTGCATCCGATGTCAGTATGTCACTTGATTTCAAGATGGCGGCCAATTTTAATTTTTAATTATGTGAATTTTATACTGAAAAATCATTTGTTTTGTTTTTGTTTCCAAGAAATGTATTCTATTTTTATTCAGTATTCACAAAACAGAGTTTTCTCACGTTTTTCTTTTTCGGTAGCGCCATCTGTGGATTAGAATAAACACTAGGAAATTACGGTGTTCGGTGAGGACCATTATTCTTTCAAATATTGAGTTAAGTTAACTCTCAAACCTTGTTCAATCAATCAATTTAAATTCAACCATTAGTGGGAAGCAAATAAACGTTTATTTCAAGAATTCTATGCAGTATGTCTGAATAACGTCATTAACCTCTTCTCTTCTGCGCAACATTTTCTATTAAATATTAATATTAATATTTTTAAAAAAAATCAACAAGTAACTAACTCAGCACCTTTATTCGGCCTGCCAAACACCTCCTTTGTGTTTTCGTCATTTTGCTAATTCCTTTAAACGTCATTGCCTCAAACTGCTCTGACGACTCCATGAATTTCTCATTAAAGTGTTTCACCCGTTTCAGCAATAACTTACGCAGCATCTTGCACCCAAAATCGCTCTCCACAACACCCTAATTAATAAAAATACATTTTTAACAATTTTAATTTAATCTTTCGAGCTTAAATCTGTGGATTTACTCTCTTCAATATATTCGAATCAATCACTATGATTTCCAGTTTGTTTTGCAAGCTTTCCACCAGGCTTTTCACTGATTTGAACATGAAATTTGGCTAAACAAAAATTAATTTTAGTCAAAATATTTGCAAATATGTGTCAAAATCTCACTCTTTTGTCCACTAACACAATTTTGCATCCAGATTTGATTCCAGACGACATCAATGGAATTTCCCTTTTGGATAATACTTTGCCTATACGAATAGAAATGTATTAGAAATTTCAATTCCATTATAATTTTTGGTTATTTGAACCTTTGGTTATAAGTCTTTGATGTAGGATAGGAACACCAGAAATCTCTTCCAATTTCTCTGCTAATTCTGTAACAGTGGCAGGTTCTGAAGTGTTTTCATTGGGAATAGAAATGGAATATTTTAGTGTTCCTGAAAGAAAATAAAGAATTGGATCAAAATATTTATATTTTTGAATAGATAATAAGTCTACATTAAACATACCATGCAACACAAGAATTTCAATCGACTCCATGAATAAATTTCTAAATAAAATGTCAAAAAAAGAAAATATTTCCTACGCCAAAATGGCTGTGCGTCACCGTCATCTCCCTCTAGCGGTGTCTCATCAATTATCTGGAGCGTCATAACACAAAAAATACTAAAATCAGTAAATTTTAAGCCTAAATTTTTACACTTGATTTATTATTTCAATAAAAAGAAAACAAATTGTCATTTTGAAACAAAAACAAAATCTGTCGTTCGATGTGTTCATGGATTAAAACTTCTCGAGTTCATCGACAGTGAGAGTGACAACGAATCTACGGTGTCCGCTTGGTCCGGATGCAATGTCGATTTCCTTTGAGGTGTCGTGAATTTACCCACATCAGTCGTCCTTTTCGTGCATAATCCACTTCCAACCTTAACGTATTTGATCCACAACGCCAATAAATCGCGCAAAACATTCGCTTTGCACACGTAGACCAGAAAAAGGAAAAATCCTTGAAGTCCATTCACGATGTCCGTGAAATACCAATACCGGTCGTCTTTTTCTATAACTCCAGATATAATCTCCATGATCCAACACAATCCCATCACGATCAACAACTTCATGTACATTCTCGTCCTGCAAATAAAACAATAATAAATAAAATAAAATAAAAATAAAAACCCAAAACAAATATAAATTACAATTGCGAGTGAATCTTCTTGTTGGCCATCATCGTCTCCTTACTGAGCCTCTTCAAACTCCACACCGTAAGCCCGAAAAAAATGACATTCGCTCCGATAATCCCCGCCGCAGGACCGTACAAGAAGATGATCCTCGACTCGATCTCAATGAACCAGCAATGTCGATCGAACTGCGGTCGAAACGTGCTCTCTTCCGGCGCAAATCTGTCCGTCAACACCGCGCCCGCCGCGATCAAAACCGGAACTCCCCACGCGTAAACGGACATGAACAAAAACCTCTTCCGGTCTTTAGCCGGGGTCACCACATTCGCCGCAAACCGAGGCAAATTCTTCCAAATATCGAACGCCAAAACGTTGGTCCAGAAGAAGGACGCGAGGAAAAAGTAATGCACGACGACGCTGTAGCCGAAACAGAATTCCAAGTCCATTTCGGGGCCCCAAGCTCGGATGGTCAGTAAAACGTAGAAAACGAACAAACTTAGCATGTGGCACATCATCGTTTTCGTTTGGTAGGTCAGTTTCCGGTTGGTGAGTGCGTAGATGACCAGAGACGCGAAGAGACTCACGGCGGAGATGATCCACGACGTGGCGTACGCGTCCACGACGTAGGTTTTATAGCGCGAATTGCGCACGCAGATCACGCCGAATTTCGCCTCGTTTAAGTCGAAGTCTCCCGCGGAGATTGTGGCGTTTGTGTCGGTCAAGCGGAGGGTCAGTCCGCCGTTGTGGAGTTGGAACTCGTCGGGGTAGAGGCCCCAGCGTTGACAAGCGCGGAATTTCGGGCTCAACGGGTAGCAGAAGGACGTGGAGTTGTCGTTTTGGATGTTGTAGTGGTCGGTGGACACGTTTTCGCCATTTGCGGTCACGAATAAACGCCCGTTTTGGATGAGGACGAAGTTGGGTTCGAGCGATATGTTTTTGCACGACGGTCTTCGCTGTATGCGCAGCGCGGTGTCGTTGTCCACGCAGGTTTTGGTCACGAAATTGTAGCTGAGTTCGGGTGCACAGGTCATCGAAGACGCGTTGTTGTGTGTGGCTCGGTGGTTGGTTGATGCGGCGGTTGTTGTGGCAGTGTTGAATGCAATCGTCAAATAAATGATGGTGTTAAACCATGTCCGTGAAGTCTGCATTTCGTGCGCTGTGTTTCCGTGTTTTGCAAAGTCAATTCGTGCAGTTTTGTGACTTAATCAACGGGACTTGCTATATACGTAGGTGGCGGTAGTATCGTTGTTTGTGAGTCATCACGTGGACTGAACATTTCGGCGTGTGATTTACGTTGCATTGTGGGTATCCGGTTTGGCAAAACCTGGTGCTGCGGAAAATGATTGAAAATGATTGAATATCATTTTACACTACTTTGCCTATACCGTGTAGTTGCAACAAAATGAATTAAAACATCTTTGAATGAATTTCTCTAAACATTATTTTTCGTTTTTTTGTTTTTTGTCATAAATTATTCATTTGTTCCTGTTTTATACAAGCGAACAGTTTTTAACGAGCAACAAATTACTTTATTCAAATTACAAAACCTCAATTTTTTTTAAGTATTCTTCCCCTCATCATCACTACTGATTAAATAAATTGATTTATAAATATTTTTGAATTAACTTCTCTAAAAATAATTTTTTTAACTCTTCTGCAACACTACAAACGTGATAATATAATATTCCTTTTCACCTCACTCGCATTATTTAACAACAAATTAATACTTGCTAAATCCTTTGCCTTGTGTAACAAAATACAACAGACGGAATTCATCACTTCGAATTGAATGAAATCCCTTTTCTGCTCGGGCGGAGTATTCGCCAGCAAATGGGCAAAACACAGCTTATATCTTTCATCGTGTGGATTTTCACAAATTTTCTTCGCCGCCAACTGGACTAATTGATGAACATACCGCGCATCTCTTAGTACAAGAAAACGGTTCGGGAGACCTAAAAACAAATCCACATACACCCAATCAGACAGAAGCTGTCGCAAACCAACACACACAAACACGCAAGGATCACGATCGAAATGAACTTTCAGTCCACGCTCGTTCAACTGCGAAAAAAAAAAGAAAGTGATTTTTTTCTTACCTAACCAAAAGCAAGAATTCAACGAATGAACGAATTCGTTTCTTTTATCTTCCGTTAACGTCGACCACAGGCATTTTAGCCCACTCACATTATCTGTTTCCACCAGCAAGTGAAACAAAGCAAACTTATTGCTTCCTTCGACATGCGTCATGACATCGGTCCAATAACTCAACATCTTTCGCATTGTTGGATAGCAATTGAACTTGACCTCCGCTGGTAGATCGTGGAACTGCGGCCACAATGCTTCGACGACATCTTGGACACAAAACATACACGCGATTCTGTATCTTTGATCCAATGTGAACATTTTATCCAGTTTTGAAAGCACTCGGGCTGTTTCCGTCTCGTCCACTTTTCCACGCGTCGTCCACGAGATGAATTGAATGCAGTCCAACAATTTAACCCAAATGTCGCGTCCAAGAGCTCGATTTGTTCGCCAATCCAGCCATTCGAGTATCTCTTGTCCTATGGACGGGAGTATTTGGCGTATTCGAAGTTTAAAAGACGGAGGCAAAACCAAACAGTCGGCTCTTTCACTAACTGCGTTCTCAATTTTTGACCACTGTAAACTATTCCAATATTCATGAGGGTTGTCATGGAATACTTGAGAAGTACTTGGGTTAAATTTCCACAAGCTGATTGCAGTTTTGACTAAACTAGCATGTTCGAGCGAGACGAAGGGAAGTGTTAAGAACGCCATGTTTCGTAAAACAAGAATGATTCAAATAATTATGGTAATGTATATATATACTGCATTTAAGTGGACACGTATTTAATCCAGAATATTCGTAACGTTAAACCGACGAAACAGCACACGACAGACATTGCAGTGAAGCTATTAAAGGGGAGTTTGTGTTAATTAAATTTAGTATTTCGATTATTGGAGATTAAAAATTGTGAGTCCCGTTGAATTATCTAGGACTCACCGTCGTCGTCACAAGCAAAACCTCTCGCCGTGAACCATCGCCTATATCTGTAAGCCACCGCGAGCTTCCTTCGGAGTTTACAGATACGAGCCATCGTATAAATTCCCGAATCAACATTTGTGTACTCCAAATAATTGGTTTTTCTTAGTTTTGGTGCCCAAAAAATTGGTTTTTCTTAGTTTTGGTGCTCAAATAATTGATTTTTCTTAGTTTTGGCGCCCCAAAAATTGACATTTTAGTTTTGGTGCCCCAGAAATCGGTTTTTCTTAGTTTTGTTGCCCTAAAAATTGATTTTATTTTATTTGAATGCTCTAAAAAGTTATTGTTCTTTTTTTAGGGCCCACATTAAAAAAATTAAAAATTAAAAAAAATTTAAAATTTAAATATTCATGGCCTTTTAACCCCAGGTAGTCGTCCCAGCAAAGACGACTACTCCAATAACAAAGTTGCAGCGAGCCGAGTAGAACCTGACTGACTCCCATGACATATCTCGATTGTTTTTGCAAGAAACAAAGAAAATAAAAATTTCAATAGGAAATTACATTTGTTTCCAGCAAGTGTCTTTTTACACTACTTTGCCTACACCGTGAAGTTGCAACAAAATTAATTAAAACATCTTTGAATGAATTTCTCTAAACATTATTTTTCAACTACAATTTATGATATGTATGACGCGTTGTTCGTTACCGTAACAGCATGGTCAAATAATTCAATCAAATTTAAACAGTTTTTAACAAGCAACAAATTACTTTATTCAAATTACAAAACCTCAATTTTTTTTTTAAATATTCGTCTCCTTATCAGCACTACTGATTAAATAAATTGATTTAAATACATTTAAAAATAATTTTTTCAATTCTTCTGCAACACTACAAACGTGAAAATATAATATTCCTTTCCTCCTCACTCGCATTATTTAACAACAAATTAATACTTGCTGAATCCTTTGCCTTGTGTAATAAGAAAATACAACAGTCGGAATTCATCAGTTCGGATAGAATGAGAATCCTTTTCTGCTCGGACGAAGCATTCGCCAACAAATGGGCAAAACACAGCTTGTATCTTTCATCGTGTGGATTTTCACAAATTTTCTCCGCCGCCAACTTGACTAACTGATAAACATACGATACATCTGATAGTGCAAGAAAACGGTTCGGGACACCTAAAAACAAATCCACATACACCCAATCACGTAGGAGCTGTCGCAAACCGAGACAAATAAACAGGCCAGGTTCGGGATCGAAATAAATTTCCAGTCCACGCTCGTTCAATTGCGAAAAAAACAAGAAATTGATTTCTTTCTTACATAACCAAGGATTCAACGAATGAACGTATTCGTTTCTTCCGTCGTTCGTTAACGTCGACCACAGGTATTTCAGCCCACTCACATTATCGGTGTCCACCAGCAAGTCAAACATCTCAACCTTATTGCTTTTTTCGACGTGCGTCATGACATCGGTCCAATAACTCAACATCTTTTGCATCGTTGGATCGCAATTGAACTTGAACTCCGCTGGCAGATCGTGAAACTGCTGCCACAATACTTCGACAACGTCTCGGACACAAAACATACACGCGATTCTGTATCTTTGATCCAATGTGAACACTTTATCCAGTTTAGAAAGCACTCAGACTGTTTCCGTCGCGTCCACTTTTCCACGCGTCGTCCACGAGATGAATTGAATGCAGTCCACCAATTTAATCCAAATGTCGCGTCCAAGAGCTCGATTTGTTCGCCATTTCAGCCATTCGAGTATCTCTTGTCCAATGGACGGGAGTATTTGGCGTATTCGAAGTTTAAAAGACAGAAGCAAAACCAAACAGTCGGCTTTTTCACTAACGGTATTCTCAATATCTGACCAACGGGCCCGTAAACTAGTAAAAAACAAAGATTTATAAAGGACGTCAAGGAATTCTTGAGAAATTTCCACAAATTTCCACAAGTTGATTGCAGTTTTGACTAAACTAGCACGTTCGAGCGAGATGATGGGAAGTGTTAAGAACGCCATGTTTTGTAAAACAAGAATGATTCCAATTATTATGGTAATATATATATATATACGTGGACACGTGTTGTGTACGTGTAGTGACTCCTAATCCAGAATATTCGTAACGTTAAACCGACGAAACAGCAGTTTGTGTTAATTAAATTTAGTATTTCGATTATTGGAGATTAAAAATTGAAATGTGAAGGGATTATTGCAAAATAAAGACAAAAAAGTGACAAATAGTATTTTTTTTATTAATTTTAATTAGAAAAAATAGTGTTTGTGACAAATATACATTGTTCTTGGCTTTCTCAGTGACGTTTTCAGATATTATATATCAGATTTTACTTTATAATTTACTCTTTTTTCATTCCTTTTCCACCTCCGCCTGTGGACGTCACTTTAAATCTATGTAAACACAAGACTGGATTTTTACCTGCTTCTAATTTACAGAACAATAGAGAAAAAATATATTTTAATCAAAACACACAACTTGAATAAACTTTAAAATTTCACAAACCACCATAACTATTTTTTTTTTCGTATTTCATACATTTCATATTTTTTTTTAAACTCTTTTTCTTTTTTTTTGTAATATTTCAAACACAATTGAATAAAATTATCAAATATATAACTCATCCATTTTCCTCCCCCCACTATTGCACAGCAAAAAAAAATAAATAAACAATTCCTTAATTTTTTTGTTTTTCCGTTTCGTTTTGTTTCCGTTTCGTTTTATTTCCGTTTCGTTTTATTTCCGTTTCGTTTTATTCCCGTTTTAATCTTTTTTGTTTTTTTTTCGTTTTCTAATCTCGACATGGTTTGTTTTTGGATGATTTTTTTGGTTTTGGATGATTTTCTTACCTGCTAGTAAACTAATAAACAACTAATCGCCCGTACTCGTCGAACCCAGCCGAGTGAGTTCCATTTCGCACGACAAACGTGTTGTTATCGGAGTGCAAACGTCGCTCGCCGCGCCGTGCGAAAATGTGCGGATTCTGACCTGACGAAGCGGATGCGTAAATTAGAGGAGTGAAGACCGAAATGGTTCCGCGCGTCGGCGACGTTTTCACGATCCGGCGCCCGTTTTCGCGCGAGACCCACACGTCTCCGTGTCGATTCTGGACTATCTTGATGCCGTTGATGAACCAAATGTCGTCTCCGTTCCGAGTTTGTCGGTGTTCGGCCTCGTCGATCACTTTGAAGCACTCGGACACGACCGCGTTGCCGTGGCGGGCGCTCACGTAGAACAGGTCGAGCGAATTGTCGTATTTCGTGTCGCTGAACGAGTCGACTGTGGTGCGGGTGCCCGCGTCGTCCACCAGGTACACCAGGGGGCAGTTGGTGAATGTAAAAGTGATGCCGCGGTGCGACATCTTGGCAAATTTTCCCGTAGCCGTTTCGATTTCCACCTTGCTGCCGTTTTGGTACACGCGACCTGTGTCATTTAATACAATTTAATAAAATTCAATTTAGTCTCCAGTAGGTCATTTTTAATTTGTGTACCCCAAAAATTGGATTTTGGTACCCCAAAAAATTGGTTTTTCTTAGTTTTGGTGCCCCAAAAATTGAAATTTTAGTTTTGGTGCCCAAAAAATTGGTTTTTCTTAATTTTGGTGCCCCAAAAATTGGTTTTTCTTAGTTTAGGTGCCCCAAAAATTGAAATTTTAGTTTTGGTGCCCCAGAAATTAGTTATCTTAGTTTTGTTGCCCCAAAAATTGATTTTATTTTATTTGAATGCTCTAAAATGTTATTGTTCTTTTTTTAGGGCCCACCCAAAACGTTTATTTTCTTCTATTTACAACCAAAAAAGTATTTTGTTTTCAGGGACCAAAAAAATTTTTTTTTCCGTTTTAGAGCTTAAAAAGTTTATTTTCCTCGTTTTAGAACCAAAAATTTTTTTTCTCTCCATTTAGAACCGAAATTAGTTTAGTTTTTCGTCTTCGAATCGAAAACTCGTTTATTAACCTCGTTTTTAAACTCACAAAAGTTTATTTTTCGTTTTAGAACAGAAAAACGTTCAGTTTTTGTTTTAGAACAGAAAAACGTTCAGTTTTCGTTTTAGAACAGAAAAACGTTTATTTTCTTCGTTTTAGAACCCAAATATGATCATTTTCTTCGTTTTAGAACCCAAAAATGTTCATTTTCTTCGTTTTAGAAACCAAAAATGTCCATTTTTTTCGTTTTAGAACCCAAAAATGTTCATTTTCTTCGTTTTAGAACCCAAAAATGTTCATTTTCTTCGTTTTTGAACCCAAAAACACTTCAAATTAATTCTTTCCAATACATTTCCACCCAAAACCCTCATCAACCATCAACTTTTCTCGCCCAATTTTCTCACCTGTAGGATGTACCAAACAAGTTCCAGTCCCAGAACTATTGATAGCCACCACGCTGTTTCTGTTAAAATTCACCACCCGAATAGATTTATCCAGCGTCATATCAACTCGAACATTATGACGCAAAATCACACAAATCGTCCCGAACGACGTGATAATCGGACCGGTGTACGACTCATCCGTCTGTCCATTGGCCGAATTGAACGGATCTTTCCACCCGCTGCCGCCGCCTCCTCCTCCTCCTCCGCCGCCGCCGCCTCCTCCTCCTCCTCCGCCGCCTCCTCCTATCCCCGCCCCGACTCCGACCACACGCTGACTCTGGTTGTTAAACGCACGAAAATTCTGCCGATTCCCCGTGCACTGTTGTCGACGAAATCGCTGCGGAACCATGTAGTTCGACGGCCATAATCCTTCCTGGTTGCTGTTCGTTGTATAACGACTTCTCTGTCGTCGGCGCATCGTTAGAATTTTCTCGTTTAATATGTCGCTTGTATTTCCAGATGCAGCACGGTTGACCATAATCTCGAATCTCGAATCGAGAACGTTCATCCCGTGCCTGTCAGACGTAATAATAAGCCGAATCGCGATCAAACACGAGCTTGGCATTGTTTGTGTGCTTTTGTTTTTAAATGCTTACAGAAATCGTCACCATGAGGCGCATCATGCCAGTTTTTAGTGTTTTCGTGACAGTTCACCGACAGATTACGACAGAATTAGTCAGAAAAAAATCTATTGGACATTCATTTATATATTTCCGAAATATAAAATGTGTTTTATTTGATAATAAATATAATTACACGATCAAAAAGTGACGTTAGAAATTGTATTTGTGTAAAGAATGGTTTGTTCGGTGTTGGTTACTGCAATGCTCGCCATTCTCCTCTGCAAGGATTGGGGAAACAAATTGGACAATCCTAGATGAATAAAAATTAATGGAAATAAAATTAATGTAAAAAACGTGTTTTTATATACTGGGAAATGTTTTTTCTATAAAAAAAATTACCCTGTGGGGAGTAAATTCGGAAAAATGAGGTTTTTTCGACCCGATCATGATGCGTGTGATGAGCGGGAAAAGCTTCACACCGGTTTCTAGTTCGACACGACCTCTTAGGACGCGGTAGTCGACCAACTCTGGATTTTTAACCGGTATTTGTTTGTTTTCAAATTTGTAGCATTCGAACTGATAACATCCAGTTTTTTCTTTCGTCACAATTACTTTGTAGAAATGGGTTGGATCGGCTTCGCTGTGTGGGTGAATAAAAATAGTTAATACGGTAGGTAAATGTTTGAAAATTGGTTGAGTTATAATTATGATTATAATTACTGGCTTAGGTAGCCGGGAATTGAGCAAACGTAAATGCGTTCGTATTTCTCTGCGAGATACATGGTGTAATGGTAGAAGTCGTCCCATAAGCTGTTGTTTTGGAATTGGCAGCGTGAAGGCTGGACAGAAATGTGTGTAAAATATATGTAAAAAGTCAGAACTACTACTTTCATTTTTGTAATATCATATATAAACATTTGTTGGCCATTAAATTGCAATTTTTGACCCCAAATGGCAATTTTTGACCCCAAATGACAACTTTTAACCACAAATGGCAATTTTAGGACCATAAATGACAATTTTAGGACCATAAATGCCAATTTTTGGACTACAAATGGCAATTTTTGGACTACAGAAGTATAAATGGCAATTTTTGGATTATAGAAGTACAAATGGCAATTTTTGGACCACAAATGGCAATTTTTGACCACAAATGTCAATTTTTTGACCACAAATGCCAATTTTTTTGACCACAAATGGCAATTTTTGACCACAAATGTCGATTTTTTGACCACAAATGCCAATTTTTTGACCACAAATGCCAATTTTTTGACCACAAATGGCAATTTTCAACTACAAATAACAATCTTTGGATCACAAATGGCAATTTTCGACCACAAATGGCAATTTTTAGATAACAAATAGCAATTTTCGACCACAAATGGCAATTTTTTACCACATCTTGACATTTGTGCAGTTACCTGAGGTGGAAGAAATTGGAATACACACGGATCCACATCAAGATCGCAAAACTCTTTAATATCTATAGGATTTTCTTCCTCACAACGTCTCTCACACGGAAACCTAATCGACCTGCAGTACCGACAACTACAATGATCGCTAACCCTACAAGTTACGTGCTGTAAAGTCCAATTCGGCACTCCCGTATCGTAATTCCTACAAACAGTAAAGTCGAAACCCTGAACATCAATAATATTCGGGAAATGTTTATTGTCGCTCTTGCATTCGCACTGAGGAGCCCATCGAATCTCCACTTTCTCCGGCGACGGCGGAGCTTTACGCTGACCACCAGCGCAAACTTCCGGGTCTTGAACCACAGGAGAAGATCTCCGCTGACCACTAACGCAAACTTCGGGGTACTGCAGTCCAGGAGAGGGCGGCGAAGAAAGAGGGCTAGATGAAGAATCGCGTTCCCTTATCGGTGAAATCGCTTGACCACCAAACCCACTGAAATCGAGTCTACGGTCAATTACATCGCGTTTCTTCGCCGGAGAGCCTGTGGAATGACCACTACCAAGCAATTCGCGTATCTGTGGCGAAGAAAGAGGACTGGGTGGCGAACTACCAATCGAATCGCGTTCTCGTGGTGATGAAAACATGTCTTGACCACTACCCCCGCTGACATCGAGTGTACGGTCAAATACATCGCGTTTCTTTGACGGAGAAAGCGGGGAATAACCACTACCACCACTCAAATCGCGTTTCATCGGCGGAGAAACACCGGCTTGACCACTACGGTCACTCACGTCGTGTTTCTTCGGCGGAGAACGTGTGGGCTCTTCGTAGTCGGGAAGCGTACTGGTGTACGACGACCCTTTAATCGCCCTCTGAGCTAAAATGTCGGGCGCATCCCTCGGAAGACGAATACGTTGACCCTTCGACACGTAATTTCTGAACGGAGTGTCTTTATGGATCGGCTGGACGGGCGGTAAATAGTATTCGTCCGACTCGTATTTCGGACTGAGGGGCGACATCTGGACTATCCGGCACGGTGTGTCCACCACGCATGGTTCGCCGCACACCATTTCGTTCGCGGGCGGCGGAGTCTCGTAACTCGAGTCGCTGGAATCGCACACGTTTATGATAAAGGGGGAGACGATGGGTCCTCGGACCGAGCGTGCGCACGGACTTTCGGAACAGCTGTCCACTACAACCTGACCGAAAGTTGCGCTCAAGTCGTCCGAGGCATCGAGTGGACTTAACTTTAAATTCAAATCGCTCGAATCGTCGCCGCTACTGCACGTCGGACTCAAGTTAACGGCTCCGCACGGAGAAGATGGCGGAAAGTCGTCCGACCAAGCGGGCGTGCAATAATCGTTTTCGTTTCCGAACGGACTTAAATCCAACGTCGGTTCGAACGGTTTGTGCGAGTGGACGCCGACGGGAGTGGATGTTAGACTTTGGAACGTCGGGTCGCAGATTGGGCACGGACGGACGAAGGAAATGGAGTCTTCGGCGGCGAAACTTGGTTGGAAAGTTGTGTCGGGCGCGTGGATGCAACTTTCGTCGACACTTAGATCCGAATGGCGTAATAGCATCGACGTTGTGGGCGTTTTGTCGCCCAGTACGGTTTCATCGAGACTTGGATAGCAACTTGTGAATAACAATGAGTCTTTTGGAGTTTCGTTGATGCTTGTGTCGCAGTAGCAACTGGTAAACGACACTGTTGCGGGTTCGTTCGCGACCTGAAAGGTGCAGTCGTGGTTGTGGGCTGGTTCGGGTTGCGCATTCACTCGGTTCAATTTGTTTAGATGGGAAATGTAGAAAAATCCGCAAAGTCCTGCACTTGTGGCCAGATGGAGGAGTCGCAGATAACTCATCTGTGGTTTAATGTGTGAATGAGATTGAGTTTTAGACGTTAATACTTAAAATTTTGAGATTTCTTGTTCCAACGCTGAATTTGAGTCTGTTGATTTAGGGGTATAGTGTCGATGGTTGCCAAATGAGGGCGGCAAGGTCAAGTTTAACGACATCTATTGCGTAGTAAAGTAAAGTGATTTTTGTGAATTAGTGTGAAAGTTTAATTATTTTGCCACTTCTTTAGACTTGATATTTTATTGGAATTGAAAGCAATTCCGTGTTTTGGAGTGGAGATGTTTTTGCTGCCACTTTGCCCCTTCTTTTAATCGTCACAGCGAGCATCCATCCTGTGTAATTAGTGGTCAAGTGACCTTATCTTGTCTGGGTTAGTGGACAGCCGCCCCTCGAGCTGTTTGTGCGAGAAATCACCTTTCTTACAATTTTTTGGATCGAGAATTTTAGGTTTTTTTTGGGAAATTTAAAATATTTATATTTAAATTTGTGATTTTGTGTTTTTTTAGTTAAGTTTAATGCAGTGAAGTGTTGAGTTTGAAATTTTCCAGGGTCGTGGGGGGTGCACTGTCCCATTGCAAAGTTTGTCCCATGTTTCATGGGGTGCTGTAAGTGTATCTGTTCTGCCATCTTGACTTATGATTGGCTCCTGATAAGGGAAGTGGGGTTGGAAAGAGTTCTTATGTGGCGCCAATGGTTTGACTGAGGGTTTTAAAGTGATTAAAGGCTAAAACGTGTTGATTTTGCACATTTAAATGAAATAAAATGGACTTGTAGGTCGTTCTCACGTTAGGTTATTAAAATTTAAATGTTTATTACAGACAATACGTGTGAACAATGCAAGGGGAAATATTTGCTCATGATAAAAGTTGTTTTCAGAAGTCAAATGACATTTTTAGGAGATAGATATGACTTTTGTGTGAGTTGTCTGGCGCCACAAACACAAATGACAATTGCTTCCTCTATTGACAATCATTAAAATAAAAATTCAAACTACTAATTTAATATTTTTTTTTAATTTTTGACAAAAATAATAATTTTTTTTTTATTTTTTTGGCTGCAAAATTCAATTTAAAAAAAAATCTTTTTATTAATTAAAACTTTTGTCTCCTGTTATTTGGAAGTGCAATATTATCATCTTCAGCAGAAATGCACAATCTTAATTAATCATCCATAAGGATTTCCACAGGAAACTCAAAACTTAAAAAAAAAAAAAATTAAAAAACACCAAAAATTCTCTCCCATAATTTTGACTCCCACAAATCCCCCACAATTCATTTCACCACTCCCCCTGACACATTTAAACATTTATTTCGCTAGAAATGTGTTACCAGAGGTGCACACACTTTATGATCCACACTTTACGATCCATAGTTGCCTGTTGACAAGTGGACAAACAAAAGAAAAGGAAAGTTCGAGACAGGGTTGGCCACTTAAGCTGATGAAAATCAAATCAACAGTGGCTGCAGTCGCCAGTCTGTCCAGACCGATGCAAAAAACCTTTGCAGGCAGGAGGTCCAGCAACATTACTTCCCTCAAGGCGTCACAGGTCCTTCTCAAATCTCAAACTGACCAGCAAAACTTGACTAAAACAACATCCGAGGCCACTCAAACACAACTTAATCGCAATAAACAAACATTTTCCAACTTCTCCATCTAATAATCTTCTGAAACTTAAATTTTTCAAAAATTTTCTAAAATAAATTTTTTTAAAAATTTCAAATTTTTTTATAATATCCAAAACATAAAATCAATTTAAACCGATTTAATAGACTTAAAAACAAACAAAACAGCACAACAGTAGTTGGGAATTTACTCTCCCCTTGTAGGAAGGAGTGAGCTCAACCTGGATGCCATTCGAGGTTCCTCCAAGAGCGCCCTGGGCGCCCTCTGCAGTCGACACGCGGGCTGTGCTCGGACGAGCACCACCAACCATTCCCCACATCTCCGTCAGATGTGTCTTCGAGCAAGGACGCACGGATTTCGCGTCCAACGTGAATGTTTGACTCAATGGACACAAAAAACGCGTTGATGGTTGTCGTCACGTTGTTTATCATCAACGATCCGGCAATGGGTAAATGTTGTTTGCATTTCGTTTATTTTTTTGGGTGTTAAACTGGGAAATGGGCACCTGGGGTGTGGAACATTCTCCGCAAGAAAATGACAGCAAATTACATAGTAGCAGCACTTATCCAAAAGTATTTTGCTAGGAGTGTATTTAGGTGGGGGAAAGATAAGAATTCTTTGGAAAACGTGAAAAGTTTATGTTTTTATCGATAAAAAAGTTAATTTGTAGTTTGAATTGCGGTTTATCGTGGGTTTTTAAATGCGCTTTTCTGTCGGCGGAGTGTCAGTCGTAAAAACATGATTTATTGCACATTTTAAAAGAAATGTTTTGGTTTTTAGTTATTAGTTTACATCCGGGATGTAGATTCGACTCATCTTTCATTCACTTTATAGACTTTTTTCTTCTGTTTTGTTTATTTAAGCGTGGGGATTTGTTTTTTAAGTCAAAGGCTATGCAAACGATTTTGAAATGGGGGAAGTTTCAGGAAAAGGAAGGAGGGGAGATAAGGCAAACTGTTAAAATTTCACTTTTTGCACATCTGTTTTGCCCTAATTGCCCTAATTACCTTCATATTTTTAAAAAAAAATTAAAATAATTTTATTTTATAACAAAAAATTTTAAAATAATTTTATTTTATAACAAAAAATTTTAAAATAATTTTTTTTATAAAAAAAAAATTTAAAATATTTTTTTTTATAAAAAAAAATTTTAAATAATTTTTATTATATTTATTTCGACGAAAAAAAAATTTATTCACACACCAAACCAAACATGGTTCCAGTTTTCTAGTCTAGTTCAACACACCATGTGCCTTTAATAATGAACCGTAGCAGGAGACATGCCGCCACTCTAGGGGTTCTCACTAATTGGTCAAGGTTGACTAAACCGCTTCTAGAATTCCAAAAAAATTCAATTAAACTTCAAAAATATTTACAGAACAGTGTCAAGTGTTATTACAACAAATCCAAAAATCTAGACCCCCAAGTAGTCCTACAAACAAAACTGACGTCACCAAATGTCAACAAGATGCTATGATTTTGTATTCAGTGGCTTTTGTGCCGCGCTGTGGGGCGACTTTTACTTAAACCAACACACCGGCGATTCCCTGCAGAGAAGAACACATTTCCACTCCTCGACAGGTGGCATCAACTCATATCTTGTCCACTCTTAAAACGACATCAACAAACCATAACCATCATCAAAATTTGTTCATTTGGGACGAAGGGGGGTGCGGAGGGGGGAGAAAAAGGGGGTTTCATCTTTTACCAACCCCCTGCTAAGAGTTTTCTGATGTTTTATGTTGTTTTCACTAGGAAGGACGCCTCTTGGCTCGAGTGAGTTTAGAGGCGGGGTAGTCAATTTTCGTGGCTTTTCTTGGCCGCTCTAATGCATAGTTATAAAAATCCAGTTTAAGTTGATTTTAGTGCACTATTTGGGAATGTTTACTTTTATTTTATTAAAAAAAAATTATTTTTTTTTTAGTTTTGGCTAAGAAATATTTTTTGGCACTAGTTCCTTTACTCCCCCCCAGTGTAAACAAAGCGAGATAGACCGGGAGTTCATTGTCCTCCATTGGGGAAAACGTTTTGCAAACCGGCGCCCAGTGGTTTCCGGCCGACTTCCGGAGGATGAAATGCCTCGAATACGTCGCCGCATCGTCTGGATTTTATCCCAAAATCAGATTAAAGCACAAGACTGTGGTGTAAACCGTGTAATAGTCAGAACTGAGTGAACTGATGTAAAGCGGATTCTTTGGCGAGATGGCGACGCAATCGATGGTCTGGCGCCGTTAACGCCCACTTCCGGGCCTCAAAGTTTGCTTCGATGGTTTGTCGACACTGATGTATATAATAGTAAATTTGCCAAGCACTCTGTTAAGTCCCTTTATGTAAACACGAAGGAGGAGAAAGAGGACGTCCATGTTTGTTGGATAACAAAAGGGGATTGTAAATGTCCCCATGGCACGTGTGTGAAAGGCTGACAGCAGGACAGCTGTGTTATACACTTAACGTACAGATATATGCATCATTGTGACCTAATTGCATTAGATGTTCAAGAAATCTTTGCTTTTTGTGTAAATTATAGCCTTAGTACAGGCCAATGCTGTCGGTATAAGAGCACCCATCTGAGGCAAAAGAGAATAGCTAGGGTGGACACAAGGTTAGCGTAGAGCGGCTGCTGTACAGTAATTAGAGGGGAAAAGGCGGATGAGTTTGAGTTGCTGTAATAAGCACTTTGTAGCGGATTTCTGGAATTCCTTCAGTATACTAACTTGTAAGAAAACACAATAACCGCCACAAAATATAAATTCTAGAAAATTATCGTATTATCCCGCTTTAAGTCGCATGCCGGTATAGTGCGAATTTTATCGTCAGACTGGTGTAAGTCAGGTAGAATTCTTTGCAAAGAGAATTCAGCCAAAACAAGCATAAAAATTTATTTAGATTAAAAAAAAATGTAGGAAATTGGCTTAAATTTCTATAAATTTACCAACACCCTTTGTAATAATCTTCAGAATATCAAGAAAACTCAAATTTCAGGCCTAAATTCAAACATAATTATTCATCCGGGCTCTTTTAAATAAAAAAAAAAAACAACAAAAAACCAGCTTTTTCACTTACATTGTTTCACTTCATACCGGCATGCTGGTATAAACTGTTTGACTAAAATTCCAAAATCTTGGTAAACCCTCAACCGCATGTCGCTTAAAGCGGGATAATACAATAATATTAAAGTTATTAGAGAGTTTGCGGGATGCATTTTCCCCTTACAGTTAAAGACTATACAGTATAAAAATAGTGTAAGGGAAAAATGATAAATTAAGTTTTTGGGGGCTGCATTTTTCCCTTATCACTACACTATTTCAGCCAACTACTGACAGTTAGAAAATTTGGGCCTAAAAATTCAATTTGGGGGCGTTAATGTGCAAATTTCTGCATAAAATTCCATTATTATGCCTATAAAGTATGGCTTTGGGCCTAAAATTCAATTTTGGGCCTCACTTATCATTCAATCTACGTACATATGACTGTTGTGTTTGATCGGGACAACAAAATAATCGCCATTTGCAATGGGCGGAGCTAACAATTTAGTGTTCTCAATTCTGATTGGCTGCGCTATATTTTAATTTAGTGTTGAAAACGATACACTAAAGATTTTTCCCTTACAATATGGCGCTAAAATAGTGTAACGTGGCACAAAATAAGGGAAAAATGCATCTCGCAAACTCTTTAATGTTGTACACAAGTAATTGGCTTAAAACTTGAGTACAGTAATCAAAATTTCACAAACCACACAAAAAATTAAAAAAAAATTAGTTCTGGATTGATTATATGTTGTCTTACCTAATATTTATTTTTTTTCTTTTATTTCAGCTGAAATACGATGTTACTGCAACTTACCTGTGTGCATCAGCACTGGCTACATGTGCAAATCGAGTAAGAGCACATGTTTCTCTGAATTAAGCACCCACACCAATGACCCTTTACACTCCCGCCATGGTTGCATCGAATTTTTGCAAAGGCCAAAAGAAGATGTTTGTCTTGGATTCAACAAGAATGCCAGACTATCAATGGCTATAATACCACTGCTGCTTTGTTGTCAAGAGGACATGTGCAATTATGCCGGAAGTTCGGATGTGAAAATTCAACTAAACGCCAAAACCAATGGCACATTTTATGGTAAATTAAAGTTAAACTAAAAATTAAAAATTATTTTGAATCTCTGGATGAATAGTTTAGTAAAATATTTTGTTTTGTTTTTGTTTATAGATAAAGAAGCCAAACTTGACTTCAATAATCTGCCAGGTGTTGCTATTTACCAACAAGACCTTTGGTTCAGTGCAGCAGTAATTGCAGTGCCTATTATAGGGTGTTTCGTACTTGTACTTCTTGTGCTTCTGGCTGTACGCATGCTCAAGAAAGACAGCAAACGGCAGAGACAATTGATTACTTTTCGTCAGCAATGTCCACTAAGAACAAAAGTGCTTCCAAATGATCTAGATAGAAAAGACTATCAACAGCATTTTTGGTCCAACAAGAAACAGAACGAAGTCAACACACACCTCAATCACCAAAAGGACAATTTCTACAGCAAAAATGTGAACTTAGTTTTGAGTACAGAACAACCACCTAATAACTATAAGCAATACATATACGATAAAACATTATTTAACACCCAACAGACTTTATGTGGTTCTATTCTACCAAGGAGCACACCGAAATGGAAGCCAATTACGCATGTATAGTATTATGCAAATCATTATTAAATTGAAATTCTAAGGAAAAGAAGTAGTAAAGACTAAAAACCTTTTATCATGTTATTGTCTACCAATTGAGTTTATGTTTAAGGCAGTGGCTATATTCATGTCCGACGTGAACGTATTATTTTAATGACACGATGTTATTGGTTGAGATCTATTGATGCATGTTATCTCAAAACGATGATTTCGAGGTTTTATCTTTATCTGTTTTTAGCAACATAAACTGAACATAAACATCCTCAGTGCATCTCTCAACCAATCACAGTACATCATGAAAATAATATGGTCAAGTCTGACATGAACGTAGTCACTTTGTATGTGTAAAGTGATTAAATGGATTGTTTTATTGAGATGAGGTAAAAATGGGGGTAAAAATGTAATGTGCAGTACACAAAATAATTGTTTACTGTGGTCAAGCTGAATGCCTTTAGATGAATATTTTACTTCCTTTTAAGCATGCAATATTTAGTATGTACACTTTATACTTGTACAACTGTTCTATTGTAGCATCACAGTCTTCCAGATGCAGATATTGTATTAACTTTTCATTACAAAGTGTTCTTTACAATTAATATCACAATTATGACAAATAATTAATACATAGACTAAAAATAACTGATTCTGTATAATATTCTTCCGTACTTTGAGTCAGTAGTATGAGAAAAGAACGGGAGTAATATTTTATAGGCTTTATTTGTATTTATTTGTATTAGCCATGTCAGCAGAACACTTCCATGCTATTTTGTTTGTAAATATTAAGGGATGTACATATTTTATTGCTACAGAATATTTTATTTATTCTCAAAAAATAAAAATTTTAAAAGATTAGAATTTACATTTATTTTTTGTCAACACTAAATAAAAAATTTCATAAATTATCTGATAAATTTCAAAATAAATTCTGGTTCTAGGGCCAGAATTAACATCATCATCATCTGTTATGATTTGGATTCAGGCTATTGCTGGAGCCAGGTTGACCCTGAATCGTATCGTGTCGTTTTTTGCAACAGTCGGTGCAGTTTCTTGAACTGAACATTTCAAAGCATCGCATTTCTCCCATCGACTCTAAACTTGCCCTTTGCATAAAGCAACTCGTCCTATTGATGTCACATCGTTGAAGTCGTTCTTGGGACTGATCAACTATTATGGTCGCTATGGATTATTGATATGTTTTAGTTTTAACTTAAACTTTCAAGCAGAATCAGTGGGCGGACATGATCGTATCAAAGTCGGCTTAATAAACTTAAAATGTGTGGCAACGCGATGGCAACGACATTAAGTGGGAATGGACAAAAGAGCATGAATTGTCATGGAAAAATGTGAAAGTTGCGGTGTCTGCTAAGTTGGCTGTCTAGCACTAAAAAGTTGTTTTTAAATGTTGACGCCTCTCCAGTTGGAGTGAGTGCCTTTTTATCTCATGCAGGTCCAGTTGGGGTTCACAAACCAATTGCATTTGCTAGTTCCTTGTTGTCGGCTGCGAAGAAGAACTATGCGCAAATAGAACGAGAGGTTTTTGCCATTATTTAAGGCGTTAGTAAATTCCATCACTATTTATTTCATTTCGGTTCTCTTTGCGCACCGACCAGAAATCCCTTGTTTCTATTTTCGTAGACAAGAATGGTTGTTACAGCATGTTTACACCGCTGGACAGTATTTTGATCTGCATGATTTTGTCATTGAGCACGTGCCTGCTGCGTACAATGCCGGCTTGTCTAGAAATCCACAACCGGTTGTAGACATAAAAGAAGATCTAAAAGCAGGCATTAATGCTATTTATTCTGCTTCCATTTCAGATTTTCCCAAGTCTGCTACATCTTTGAAAGCTGCCTACGCAGCTGATGAAGTGTTGCAGTCTATTCTGCAGCAGGTTCGGACTAAGTGGGGGTCGCGCACTCCAGATGTAACAGTTTTACAAACACCGTGACTCCTTTTCGATTTATGAAAGTTTTTTATTTCTCTCCGATAGGTTGGTGATTCCAATCACCGCTCGTCGCTCGGTTCTACTGCAGGTCATTACGGCATTGTCCGTACTAAATCATTGGCAGAGCCATGGTTTGGTGGCCTGGAATTTACGCTGCCATCGAGCAAGAGATAAAGAAATAATATAGATCTCACTGTAGCTGGACACAAAAATCAAGAAATGGTCAATGATGCACATCCAAATAAACTTTTCTGTACAAATGATAATGACAATCAACACTGATAGTCGGTTGTTAAGGTGCGTTTCATAATTATAAATCTACCCACAAATTCGGTGTTACAGCCAAAAATTCTTCCCAACATGTGTTTTTACATGATTTTAAGAAGTTTTCGTTAAAAGGAAATTTTTTTTTATATTGTTATAGCAAAAATGTCATTTTTAGGTGTTGCATAATTATAAATCCACATTTGGTTCTAAGGTTGTGGGCGATAGTTTTTTTAACTGATCATAGAGGGTGCTTCCAGCTAATTATAATGACGTTTTTTAAATGTTTTCTAACTGTCACATTTGTTACTTTCACTTTCATTTTTGCTGTGCATTCATTTTAACCATGCCTCATGGATTACCACTTTCTGAATTTGAAAAAGGACAAATATCAATTTTAAGTGAACAGAATACATCCAACAGAAAAATAGCAAAACTTTTGGACAGAAGTCATGGTCTTATCAACAGTTATGTGAAATTGAGAAACAAATATGGCACCAAAATTCACAGTGGTCGACCATCAAAGCTACAAGACCGCCAAAAACAAACAATTTTACGTGAAATTTCCCATTCAAATGTGACCCTAGGGGAGTTATCAAAGCGTCCAGACATTAACGTTTCAAAATCTACACTCTCCAGAGTTGTGAGCAACTGTCAACACTTAGTGTACAAGAAGGGAAAAACAACTCCATCTCTGAAACCAAGACACAAGGTGAAAAGAGTGGAATTTGCAAAGGATAAAGTGTGTTGGCAGAAGAAATGGCATAAAGTAGTGTTCAGTGATAAAAAAAGTTTAATTTGGATGGCTCAGATGGATGGCAATATTGCTGGCACAATTTACGAAAAAACGAACAGATTTTTTCAAAACGTCAGCAAGGTTATGATTTGGGCAGCGTTTGGATGGAATGGTAAAAGTTATATTGCCTTTCAAATCTTCAAAAATAATGTGTTCAGATACTATTGTTGTATCAACTTCATGTTCACAGTCATTATACTTTGATGCTGCTTGGGCTGCTACGGCAATTGGGATTGGCCATAACCAATCAATGATGCAAATAATATACCAGCTATAACCGTGATCGTTGATGGTAGTTGGAGTAAGTATCTACGGCCATAGATACAATGCTAGCAACGGTACTGGAGCTATTATTGGATATCAAACTAACAAGATTATATTTGCTGGCATTCGGAATAAACTGTCATTTGTAAATCAAGTGCATCCAAAATAATTTTTCATTTATTCATTATCATTGTACTTATCCCCATTTAATAAATTATTGTTTTAATTTAATTATTACTTGTGTACTTACCATCAGCAACTAAGATTTTGTCCTGGGCCTGATTGCAGTGTGGTCATTTATGCGAAATAAGTGCAGCGTAATCATAATACCTGCATCAGTGCAAAAGAGTCTTCTACTTTAATTGCAGATGGGACTATGAAATTTGTAATTGCAATTGGAAAGAATCATCAACAGCAATGATAGCTAATATAATTGTTGAGGGCTTCAATTGGTTGTATCAGGAACCCAATTTTATGCGCACGAAAATTATTGGTGATGAGCCGGTTTAAAGAAGGTTGTTGAACCGATGATAGCCAAAATGCCCATCAGCGAGGCAAATTGCATCTTCTTGCAAAAGCGCGACTTTGATGTTGAGCTGTATGAGCCACCACCATAACGACTTTCCAAACATAGTCAAGGTGGTGATGGCACGCAGAAATTCAGAGTTTCAGCAATGGACAATGATATGGGAAGAGGTGCTCCAAACCTTTCCCAACTGCTAGCATCTGTCATCTATTTTGTTCAATATATCCCAAATCGAAATCCAACGTAGATTGATTTGGATCTATGAGCAACTTTGGGATCAACTTGAGCCAAAACGTATCAGTCAGCTGACGGACGCGTTGAGACCAATTTCCAATATCTTTAGGGTGGAGATAGAGCTTTGCAACAACACTCTATTTGAGATTAATCTAAAACCCAACTTCCCTTTAAAACTGGTGAATCCTGCTAAAAAGACCATTATTGACACCAATATTGATCAGTGAAGTGTCCAACTCCATTGGTCAATTCTGACCGTTGTTAAATTGTGACGCGCATGCGTCCAGCGCCTCCCATCTTAATTTTGGATAAAAACCCAGTTTGTTACTTCCCTAACACGCAATGGCTGTTTTCTTGTACATGCTGCACAATCGCAATATATCAAAGCAAAGAACACAATAATCAGAAATTGGCCCAAGGCGTAATACGTCGCTTTAAAAGCGATTGCGCCGTAGCAGCGGTTGTTGTCCCGAAAGCGTTATGGGCTGGAAAAGGCCGCAGCGAAGAAGAGCCCGCTAACTCACCAGGACCACGACGGATCCAAGAACTCTAAACGCGTCAATGCTACGGGATAAACTACAGTTTCTGCAAGTTACTCGTATGCAAGTATTGCATTGCGCGAAAGCAGCCTAGAAAGCCTTTTAAGCGGCTTTTGTGGGGTTTAATCGTTCAAAAGGGAAAGATAGGGGATCGCTGGCGTGTTTCACCATGTATTTTCGACCGATTAATGCCCAGACTATGCCGGATGTATACCCTCTTCTTGATATTGATATTCTGTAATATATTTTCATATCTGGGAGGAGCGAAATGGTTCTCTATTATTGATGGCAGGGAGGGGTTTCACCAAATTGGCGTAAGGCCGGATGATGAACGTTTTCTTGTCTTCATTACACACAGCTTTGTGTAGAATATACCCGAATGCCTTTCGGACCGATTAATGGCCCGACAACGCTCCAACGTGACATGGATTTAACTCTGGCAGAACATTTGTAAATGCGTTTTTGTGTACAGTACAATATATTGACGACATAATCGCTTCAGCAAATCTTTCGAGGAGCATGTGGTTCACTTACAACATGTTTATTAATTATTACTTTCTTTATTCATTTTTCTTTTATTAATTATTATTTTCTTGATTCATTTTTATTCCCTAATAATTTTTATTTATTTTATTAGGTACTTTTCTTCATAATTTTTTTTTGAAAATTATTTCTATTTATTACTAATTTATTAATTAATTATATAATCTATTAATATAATACACCGTATATAATATTGTTTATTAATTTATTGATTGAAGATAAATTGAAAATAAACTGAAAATGCATTGAAAATAAAATGCTGCCGCGCAGACGTTTATCCTACAACAGAAAACGAATTTTCTTGTTCTTTCTTCACAACTACAAAGATATCAACAGCATTTTTGGTCCACGCACAAGGAACAGAATGAAGCCAACACAACCTCAATCACAAAAAAGACAATTTCTACAGCAAAAATGTTTACTTGGTTCACCCCTATAATACTCAACATAGCAAAAGGGCGAATTTTTGTTCAATCAAATGGATAATTGTTCGTTTAGTGAAGCCAGTTTTGCATATACATATTTGCATACTCAACATAAGCACATTTACTTTACCACTTGGTTCACTAGGTTAGACATTGTATTTAGCAAAGCCAGTTCAACATTTTATGTGTCTTTTCTGAAATTCATTCACTAGAAAGCAAACTAGTTATGCTTCAATGCACCACAGTGCACCACGCCACAATTTGTGCCTATTTCGCCATTTCTTTCTTCCAATTACTAAAGTTTTGAATGTTGCATGCTACCGTACATCATCTTTTTAAGGGTTTTTTATTAAACTCGACATAAATATTTGTTGTTTTGTTTCAACTGCTGTACAAGCGACTTATTGACAGTACTTCCAGACATTCCTCGGAACACCGGAAATGACCGAAGTACTTACTGAAGAAAACTCGCAAAAGAATACCGGTAAGTCGCGGTGAGAAGGTCGGAGAAGGTTTTTAAGTGGAAGAATTTCTCACGTAGAATTAAGTTGCAGAACTTACTATGGGAGTCTGGATGATGCCAAATTTCCAAACCAGTTACGTACCAAAGCGACAAAAGACCTGCTTCTAGGTTGAGACTTTTGTAAAATTTTTTGGTGTTTTATCTTTTATATCAGCTGGGTACCACTCATACGACTATTTTTCCTGTCGTGTAAGCCCATTCATTTATTTATATTTCCTATGCTTTTAATTTTATCAAGTGTTTTTAAATTTTTAATTTTTTTTTAGGAACACTGAAATCGATTGCTTGCAATGTGGGAATCAAATCTATTCCACTGAAATTTAAACAACATTTCGTTTTGACTAATGTTGTGGTTAAATAAACCACAACATTAGGTGCGTTCAATTTGCGAAAGGAAAGAAGAATCTTTCCTTTCGTTACTTTCGCCACCGGAAGTGACGTCAAAAACGTCATTTTTACCGAAAGGAAAGTGGCCAAAGTCACTTTAGCCAAAGGTAGCGTTTGGGTTACTTTTCTTCCTTTCAGTTTTACTTTCGCGATCGGCGCATGCGCATTAGTCATTTGTTAGCCAAACCAACAATTAAGTAAAGGTTTATTACTTGTTGTAATGATAAAACATTGTTATAACTGAAAAAACGTTCGTTTTTATCGAAAAAACGTTCGTTTTTATCGAAAAAACGTTCGTTTTTAACGAAATACGTTCGTTTTTAACGAAATACGTTCGTTTTTAACGAAATACGTTCGTTTTACCGGAAAAACGTTCGTTTTACCGGAAAAACGTTTGTTTTTATCGAAAAAACGTTAGTTTTTACCAAAAAACGTTAGTTTTTACCAAAAAACGTTAGTTTTTACCGAAAAAACGTTCGTTTTAATCGAAAAAACGTTTGTTAGTTACTAAAAACCAGATTAAAATCGAATTACAGCATGCTAAAACTAGAATTGACAAACAAATAGAAAGTAACAAAAAAAGTGCATTCATTCTAAAGTACTTTTTCTTCCTTTGCGAAAGTAAGAAAAGGAAAGATTTTTCTTTCCTTTCGCAAATTGAACGCACCTATTGTTTCGTGTTTAGTTTTAAGTTTTACTTCAGATTCAGCAACACACCACACCCACCTCAAAGTAACCCCTTTCAAAACCCCAAACACTGCAGAGAGAGGCACCGGACCGGGACAAAGAACGAGATATTAGCCACACCTGCAAATTACTTAAGAGAGTGTGTGACCGATTCACGGCCACTAACAGAACCCACATGGGCCAGCGTACCCAACCCCATCTGATGGAGGGTGGAGTTGACTGTTGCGGGCAATCATTAATGACACCATCATATGAAGTCCTATCCAGTCAACAACAACAACACCATCATGGATGGCAATAAAATATCCAAAATTTTACAATTTTCAATTCAAATTTCAAATGTAACAACCAACATTTTTCAATTTAAATACTAGCAAAGCGAGTAAACGCCATATTTATATAGAAATACGGTCTTACGATACAAGGAATTGAGCTATTTGTTCGAGTCGTCAAAACCGTTGAATAATTTGTTTAAAACAGTTCCGACATAAACACGAGAAATATGAAAAAATTTCTACTCGGAGTTAACATTTGGTTACTAAACGATACCTTGGTGGAATACAAAGTGAATTCAAGTCACAAAATTGCTAGGTGGCAAGAACTACGAAGGATTCGTACAGAAAACTTGCCGGCAACGAGCGAAGCGAAAGCCAACACCTCGCCATCTTAAAAGGAAGTGACGTAATCCCACAATCCAATGTGCAAACCACGGTGAAGGAGATTTCTCTTACACCGTGGTGCAAACGAATGCAAACGATGCACACGCACTCTAGTATTAACTTTGTATTTTTGCCACATCTCATTCATAAATAAAAATCGTCAATTTTCAAACTATTTGAAAACATTTAAAACAATTTATTAACAAATATAAATTTAAATAATTTAATAATAAAATATAATATGTACGTTTGAATCAAAACACGAAGCCCGTCAATATCTCTATCAAAATAAAAATATTTTCATAATCTACGGAAACGTCTATACGACATCACGGATTATCAGGAAACGTTCATACGACGTTCTCTCTGTTCGACGCCCATATTTATACAACTTATACAACTTTATTTTTACATCTGAATTTCGCCTTGTGGCTTGTCAGTTCAATTTGCACCGTCCGAACTCCGAACTCTGCGAATCCGCTTTAAAATGTCGTCGAACCCGAAACTAATACAACGATTAGAGCTGAATAAAATGCGTCGACGTGGAAACGGAAATGTAGACGTTCACATCAAAACCAAAGACGGCAAAGTGTATGCCCATCGCAGGATTCTTGAGAGAAAATGCCCGTTTTTTCAGAACTTTTGGACAATTGATGGTTTGAGTCGCTACGATTTCCCTTTTCCCGAAGTCACGTCACGAGCGATGAACATCATTTTGGACTATATTTACACGGAGCAAATCTCGCACGATATGACCAAGAATGACACACTGTTGATTGATGTCATGTCCAATGCACACATGCTGCAAGTTCGCGGATTGTATGATTTTTGCAACACATTATTCATGTCAAGGTTTAAATTTTTGTAGGAAAAGTTGTTTTTATTTATCTATTTTATAATTTGTGGCGAAAAATTGGGTTTTTTTGGGAAACTTTGATTTCAAGATGGCGGCCAATTTTTATTTTTAATTATGTGTATTTTATACTGAAAATCATTTGTTTTGTTTTTGTTTCCAAGAAATAAATTCTGTTATTCACAAAACAAATTTCTCAAGTTTTTGTTTTTCGGTAGCGCCATCTGTGGATTAGAATAAATACTAGAAAATTACGGTGTTCGATGAGGACCATTAGTCTTTAAAATATCTGTGGTACGGAAGCCTCTGAACGATATCAGCTGTTACTAGGAAACGTTTATACGACGTTTTCTCTCTTCAACCCCCACGTTTAAACAGCGTTTTATCAGTTACAATTTATTTTTACTTCAGAATTTCTCCTGTCAGTTCAATCTGCTTTAAAATCCGCTTTTAAATGTCGTCGAATCCGAAACAAATAAAACGATTTGTGGTGAATGGAAAGGAAAATTTGACCGTAACTTTGGACGGAAAAGTCGCGGGATTGCAATCTAGTTCGTCCTTGCGCCAACGTGAGGCCAAAATTTTAAACGAAATGGATAGTTCCGTGTCCGGTCGGGGTGCGGTGGGTACGATACTGCGCGAAAAAAGCACCGGTCGCAAGCAGAATCTCGTCGAAAAAGAGCGTCGGATCCGCGAAAAGCAGGTGAAACAAACCGAGCGCGAAGCCAAATACATGAAATGGGGCAAAGGTTTGAAGCAGATCGAGATGAAAGTCGAGCAGATGCAGAGCGACCTCAAGGAAACGGACAAACCGTTGGCGCGGTACGCGAACGACATCGATTTGGACAAATATCTGCGCACGCAGGAGCGCGATGGCGACCCCATGCTCAAGGAAATTAAGCCGACGGGCTCTGCGCCGCCAAATCGGTTTAAAATCCGGCCGGGGTCCCGCTGGGACGGCGTCGACCGCTCGAACGGGTTCGAGAAAGAGAGGTTTAGTCGGCTGGCGAACAGCCAAGCGCAGGAACTGAATGTTTACAAGTGGAGTATTGAGGATATGTGAGAAAAGACTATCAGTTTTCTTTAGATAAATATTGTTGTGTATTCCAACTCGCAGCTACGGTTATTGATCTGTGGTAACAATTGGCACATGGTGTTTATATATCACTCGAATATCAAACAACCTATATCACACGACTTAGCTTCGTCGTCCATTATGCAAACATTTGTATCAATAAAAAATATTTAACTAACATCTAACTACTATTGTATACGATTTAGCTTACTTTTAGCACGGTGTACAAATAAGAATTGCACTTTTTTATAAAAATAATCGTTTTAACATCTTATAAATCTAATTTATAAAGTCAACACAACTAATTCATTTTCAGTTTGTCTATTTGCGTCCACTGTCCATTTATAAATTGCCTCATTTCATTATTTATAACAGCGGCCAGATCAGTTGAAGTTAAGTCAACAGATAATGAAAAAGCTCACTATACAGTGATGCTTGCAGCGAAAGGCGATGGGACGAAGTTAAAATCGAATATAATTTATAAGCAGACAGTACCCGAGGTTAAAGCATTGAAAGATTTGAAGGGTGGAATAGTTGTTTCGAGTGTAAACGACTGGTTCAATAACAAAAGTGCTTAATCGCATTGTCAAAACAATTTCTTTTGGCAAGCAAATGCTAGTTTGGGACTCTTTTCGATGCCACATCAGCGAACAAACAGAAAAACACTTTAAAGGTTTTAACAGCGAAGTATATCCAGGCTCCAAATGTGTGCTGAAATAAACTGGATAACTTAATCCACTGCACAGAATGGAATGAAACGAACGAATTTAATCATTTAGTAATTATTTTTTTTTAAATTTATTTTAAATAAGCTAATTTTAAAATCTAAATGTACAAATACACAAAATTGTTCATAATAGTTTGGTTGTTGGAAATAAAAGTGGATAAAAGTCAAATGAGAATGCTACTCATTATTAACCACGATCATAACGATGATAATACCTTGTTCACACCAACGGATCGAGTTTGGCTGGATCTGATCCGCCCGATCAGATCCAACTGAACCGAGTTCCTATTTTCACCCGGATTATGTTGTGTTCACACCAAAATGTGATCCAATCAAACAAAACCGGGTTTTAGTAGCAACAGGTTTTAGGAACACCTCGCTACAACAGCTGCCAACATGATTTGAATTTATTCATTTTCATTGTTTCTAATTTATTTTTAAAATTTATTTTAAATATACTAATTCTAAAATCTAAATGTACAAATACATGAAACAGTTTTTGGATTTTGTTATCGGTGTGTTGATGTCCGTGCAACATGATGCACAACAAATTCTCCTCACGGATCATCAATTAACATTTAATACACATCATGAATATAAATCCATATTAGGAACTCGATTCTTTTCAATCTTGCCATCGGTTTACACAGTGAAGAATTAAATGCAAAATGAGTGCAATTTTGTCTGAAAAATGACATTTTTGAGCTAATAAATGCAAAACCATAAATTCATCAAGCAAAAAACGACACAAAAAGTTGATTTTAGAAGTAAAATGAATTTGTTGGTGCAAGAAAGCAAAAAATTGACATTTTTACATAAAAGATTTTTAGACAAAAAATTGAAAACGATTAACCAAATGGGTCTGTCGTTTATCCTCGCGAAACTGGTGAGTGGGACATTAAAATGGTTTCCCGGTTCTCGTCCGTTTCGCAGCCCCGTCGACCGACAACTCATTCGATTAATAAAACCAAATCAGTCAAGAGAACTCATTACACAATGAGTCATCAATCACACAAGTCAGGTGAACTATAAATGAACACTTAATATTCTCCACATACTTTGGAAGAACATATTAAATATTTTACTTCCTTTTAAGCATGCAATGTTTAATACTGTAAATCTTCCAAAGACATGAAGGTAGAAAGACCCGCATTTCAAAACCAACATTTCTTCTCTAGAAAAATACTTGTAGTAGGAATTACAGTTTTTCTATATTTTATTTTTTATAAACAACTTATTTTTTTATTACGACATGCAGATACAAATAAATTTCAGTCTAAATTGATATGTATTTTAAAAATTTGCTTTTAACCTCTACGGACAAATCCTTCAACATCAAACCGATACTCGCACGATCTTGAGCCTCATGCAACAAACGAGTGCACTGGAAGTGATGACCAATTTCGAAAACTAACAATTCTTGCCTGAATTCGGACGAAGCATTCGTCCATAAATCTGCGAAACACGCTTTGTATATGTCATCTTGACGATTTTCGCAAATTTGTTTCGCCGTCTGAAAAATTAAATCTTGAAACGTGTTAAAATCGAGCCGTCCGCGGACACGATTAGCAATTTGCACGAACAACTCCACGTAGACCCAATCCTGCACACACTCTTTCAATACCGATGCTTCTACTCCAGGTTTTGACAAATAAACATCCTGTTGCTGCTCATCGTTCATTTGTAACAACAGAAAGCAGTAGGAGAATTCCCAAAGACTTAGGCCAGGAAGTGCAGCGAGATTCCCGCGCCTCGCTAAAGCCTCTGAGAAACTGTTTGAATTCACATATAAGTTTCTCTCTCCATTCGTTAATATTAATGACCACATGTATGAGAATGCACTTTCGTTATTCCCCCCCAAATACGCCTCTAACAACATGAACTTTGAGTCTACATCACCTGCTTCGTGCTTGTATAAGACGGCAGCAATTTCTAATCCCCCGTTTACACTGAATTTCCCATCGAGTGTTAACAGCACTCGCGCTGTTTTGACACAATCGACTTTGCCGTGCGCTGTCCACTCGACATATTTGTACAAGTCCAACAATTCAAGCAAATTGACGCCATTTAAGATCCTCCGTATCATTCTTAGCCATTTCCGTAGTTCCGTCCCTGTTAATTCGACGATTTTAACTAACGAATGTTTTAAAGATGGTGGCAAAAGCAATTCATCCACCTTTTGACAAACGGTCTTCTCAACATCTTGCCACTTTGCGATGATATCGGGTTCTCTAAGGAAAAACGGCGTCCCATGAGAAAAATAATCCTTCAATAAGTAATAAACATCTTGACTTTTCCATAAATTTGTGGCAGTTTTGATTAACACTGCACGTTCGAGTGCTAGGACAGAAAGTTTAATTGGTACGTTGCGGTCCGCATCCACTTTAGTTGTAGAAGCAACGTGTAAACAGTGCACAGATTGCCTCGTCCTCGCCATCTGTATAATCTTATTGGAAATCACCGGGATCGAAACAAACACAACAGTCGCAACAAGTATACGATTAAAAGTAATTTATTTCAACCACATTCAATACTTAGCCCTGATTGGCTGTTACACAAATCGTCTAATGGACGTTTCTCCATAAATACACTTGACAGGGAAGCGCTCCCTGGCGGTGTGTTGACGTCCGTGCGTACAACATATATGCACAACAAATTCTCCAAGAAAAATTGTTGGAATTCTTTATTACAATTAGAGCCCCAAAAGGGGTGCGAAATGGGCTCCTTTTCGGCCCAAAAGTTTGTTTTAGCCAAAATTAACTTTTATTAGCAACGAAATGACATTATTTAGATTTGTTATGTAAAAAAAATGCGTTATTTTTGGTTTTTAGATTTTTTAGAAATGGGGCAAAGGTTTTAAGCAGGTCGAGATGAAGGTCGAGCAGATGCAGAGCGACCTCAAGGAAATGGACAAACCGTTGGAGAAATATCTGCGCACGCAAAAGCGCGATGGCGACCCCATGCTCAAATACCTCAAGAAAATTAAGCCGCAAAATAACCCGACGGACTGTGCGCCGCCAAATTAGTTTAAAATCCGGCCGGGGTTCCGCTGGGACGGCGTCGACCGCTCGAACGGGTTCGAAACAGAGAGGTTTAGTCGGCTGGCGAACAGCCAAGCGCAGGAACTGGATGTTTACAAATGGAGTATTGAGGATAATTGAGATGAACATACCGTACTGCCTCATTCAAACGCCTGGATTCACTTAGGCGCCGGGCCCGTTTTAACGCCGGGCAGACGTACGTCCAAAATTCTATTGACGCCGGTCCCGTATTGACGCCGGGTTTCAAATTGGCGCCGGGTAAACGTACGTCTGCATAACGTACGCACACGTTTCGTTTTGTACGGAAAAAAATTGCCTTCATTGTTTGGTTGTCACATTGTTTCCTTGTTAGCACAGTTATGGCTCCGATTAAAAAAAAGCTTTCGTACCACAAATAATAAAAATAACAATTTACTTTCAAAAAAATCTTATTTTTATACTACTTTGTTGTCCGGATTTTTTTTTTCCACAATTTTTCTGAATAAACGCCTGGCTCATTTAACCGCCTGGCAGTCGGCCCAAAAAAAAATTTAAACGCCCGGGCGTTTAAATGAGGCAGTACGGTAGTTGTGTATTCCAACTCGCAGCTACGATATTTAACAATAATTAAAATATTATTCTTATTGAGTTGTAGACAATTGTCTTTGAGGCGTAAAACGACATCTAGCCAAAAAGATCCTGCACAATTGCGTGAAAAAGTAGCATCGTTTATCCTATTCACAAACCAACTTCGAGATAAATAAAAACTGAAACCGTGTGACATAATTGCAGCCGATATGCCATCATCCACCACTGTTGCGGAGAAAGGGGCCAGATCAGTTGAAGTTAAGTCAACAGATAATGAAAAAGCTCACTTTACTGTGATGCTTGCAGCGAAAGGCGGTGGGACAAAGTTAAAACCGAACGTAATTCATAAGCAGGCACTACGCGAGGTTAAAGCATTGCGAGATTTGAAGGGTGTTATAGTTGTTTCGAGTGTAAACGGCTGGTTCAATAACAAAAGTGCTTAATCGCATTGTCAAAACAATTTCTTTTGGCAAGCGAATGCTAGTTTGGGACTCTTTTCGATGCCACATCAGCGAACAAACAAAAAAAAGACTTTAAAGATTTTAACAGTGTAATGCCACAACGAAGTATATCCAGGCTCCAGATGTGTGCTGGAATAAACCTTTCAAAGGTTATTTAAATATTTAATGCAATATTATGAAGAGTGGATGGTGGGAGACAAAACAAACAATATACTTAAAGCCTCCGAACCGACGATTGTTGGCAGAATGGATTGTTAAGGCCTGGGCACGTTTGCCAACCGAACTAATCCTAAAAAGTTTTAAAGTTTGTGGCCTGACAACCAGTACGGACGGCAGTGAAGATAACTTAATCCACTGCACAGAATGAAACAAACGAATTTAATCCTTGTGTAATTATTTTTTTTTTTAAATTTATTTTAAATAAGCTAATTTTAAAATTTAAATGTACAAATCCACAAAATCGTTAATAATAGTTTGGTAATAATTTTGTTGGAAATACAAGCGGATAAGGATGATAACGGGGACGATCGTAAGAACGATGATACCGCGGGCTATCGCAAGGACGTTCGTAAAGGCAATTATAAAGACGATCATAAGGAAGTTCGTAAGGACGATCGTAGGGCGATCATAATTTGAACCATTTTGCAGACGATCATAATTCGGACCATCACGATTTGAATCCTCACGATTTGAATCATCTTGATTTGAATCCTCATTATTCGAATCGTACTGGTGTACAAATGTTACTGACATCGTTGAGCAGTGTATTATTAATCAATGAGAATATGTTTGATGCATGCTTACTTATATACAGAGATTGCAAAACGTTTTCGTAGAGTGAACGTTAACGTTATTGTCACGTTCGGTTCTTCAATCCACGAGATTGGATATCGAAATGTGCAAGTCCTATATCTGTACTTATTAAATTATTTTGGATTTTTGTTTTGGATTACAATTCTTAAGTAGACTGTTATATGCTCGTAAACATATTTTGTAAAGTTAGTTTTTGACATTAGATCAAGTAAAATCTGCACTGAACGTATAGGTTAGGCTTAAGTAAAAAAGAGTTATTCGACACAAACCTAGAATATGACTAAAAACAGTTATCGTACACACGTAAAAAAAAAAAATAATAAAAATATAAAAATTAAAAAATTTGGAAAATTAAAGAAAATTTTATTGTTATTAATCTGTGGTAACAATAAGCACATGGTGTTTATATATCACTCGAATATCAAACAACCTATATCACACGACTTAGCTTCGTCGTGCATTATGGAAACATTTTCTTAAACAGTAAAAATCAATAAAAAATACTTAACTAATATCTAACTAATATTATATATCATTTAGCTTACTTTTAGCACAGTGTAAAAATAAGAATTGCATTTTTTTTTATAAAAAATAATCGTTTTAACGTCTTATAAATCTAATTTATAATGTCAACACAACTAATTCATTTTCAGTTTGTCTTTTTGCGTCCACTGTCCATTTATGAATTGCCTCATTTCATTATTTGTAACAGGAACATCAAAAAATAAAAAAATAAATTCATCCCTGAGAAATTCTTAAGAATTAGCCAGGATTATTTAATTTTGAGGCGTTAAATGAGGATAAAATGCTATTACTTCCTTCCACCTCGCTTTCTCCATATTGCCGCAGACACTTTACACGACTTCATGGGTTGAGTCCAAACGTCTAAATACTCACAACGATCTATTTCCTTCAACTCCGAATCGGGCACCGTCATATTCTGGTGTTCAAACTATAAATATGTGCGTAAATTAAACGGAAAATTCATTTTGATTTTTTATTAGTGCTGTTACTTGAGAAATGAGAATTAATTCTGAAGCTGTAGCGACGTTCATCATGAGTTCGAGATATCTGCCTCCACTGTTGTCCATGAAAAACACGAGTGAGTTTTGTTTTAATGTGCTCAGTAAATCCTATTGGAGAATAAATAAATAAATTAATAAATAAATAAATAAATAAATAAATAAATAAATAAATGATGTATTAGTGCACCGAAATAGAAAATCACCGAATATCAAATACCAAAAATCAAAGTAATTTTTATACTTATACATTTTTATACATGAAAATAAAATTTGCCAGTATATAAATTTCGAAATAAAAATGTATGAAGTTTATTTTAATTAAAAATTATAATTTTTGTTAAGTTTTCTTGTAACTAACCGTAAGCTGTTCCTCGCAAAATTCTCGTTTGTATGAAGTGGAACTAACAAATTTCACTATGGATATTATGTCAGATTGGCGAATTCCATCCAAAATATCTTCGTTGAGTGGCTTCTAAAAATAAATTACATGAAAAAATTACTTTAGAAAATTTAATTAAAATTGAAACAAGTGTCGTAGCAAGGCAAGTTTGGCACCTCGTGTGAAACATAAAGAAAGCTACATGCAATTTGTTAACAGTATGAGCAGTTTATCTTAGTCACGTAAAATAAAGTTTTATGTTTTATGTTACACACTTTTAGCTATAAAAAAATATAAGCTGCAGTTTTTGCTGAGAAATTAAAATTTTTGCTGAAAAATTGCAGTTTTCACAAAAAAATTGCAGTTTTTACAAAAAAATTGCAGTTTTTACAAAAAAATTGCAGTTTTTACAGAAAAATTGCACTTTTGGCTAAAAAAAATTCCAATTTTTGCTGAAGAATTGCACTATTTTGCTAAAAAATAGACCTTATGTTAAGACATGCATTTTTTTAGCATATACATTTATTAGCTAAAAAAAATCCCTTTTCTACGGTAAATAAATTTTTTAACTGAAAAATATGTTTTAAATTGACAAAATTAAATTTTTTATGCAAAAATTGGATTTTTAACCAAAAATAAGACATTTTTTAAAAAAATTCACATTTTTTAAAAAAATTCACATTTTGCTTAAAAATAATTTTTTAAGCATCAAATTCCATTTTTAAAAATGCTAAAACGAATCCACGCGCCAAAACTTGACACTTTTAAAAAAAACATCGCATTTTAAACACACAAAATACCCCTTTAAACACAAAAAAAAAATTTAACCAAACAAAAGATCAAAAACACAATTTTTATAATAAAAAAAAATGTATTTTTCTTATTACACCAAAAAGATGCCGAACCTTCCTTGCTACACCCCCTAAAAACAAACAAACAACCAAATCTCACATCAAAAATATCAAAAGAAATATATTCAACATCCGACAACTTGTACAGATTCCAAACATCATAATACTTGAACAAATACTGCGCACAATTGAGCCATTCCGTGCACACGTCCAACACGACTCCTTTCATCTCAACATCCACATCAATCTGTTGCAAAAACAGATAGAACGTCAACAAATCCGTGCCGGGCCCGCCACCTATGGACGTTATATTAATCACGTGTCTATCGTCCACCCAAGTTTGAAAAAAGTTGTCAACATTCAATTGGTTCAAGCACTGCTTCGCGACACTCGCGAAACATGTCATGTAACGGTAAACGTATCCGCATCTGTATATGCGACGCCTGAAGTGAAGCTGAAGCTCCGCGGCGGCCGACGAATCCAAATCGAAGTAAGAGTCGTTCATGTGTTGGACCGCACGCCCGACGTCGTCTTCGTCGATGTATTTCAGCTCTTTTTCCACAAATTTCACCACGTTTACAAATATCTTATCGCCCATGACGAACCTAGAGCGCGCCGGAATTAAATTGAGCGGTTTAAACGATTATTTCGAGCGAATTCTTACCTTTTTTTCCGGTTTAAAAAGAGGGGAAATCCTGAGCTGTAAAGCGAAGCCTCGAAAGGTCGTATATACAACCATTGACCACAGAGTAACATGACCCCTTGTGTTAGATTGTTTAGTTGGCACCAGGAAATTATAATGCATCAGAAATTAATTTCTAAGATTATTTAACTGGAAAAAAAATGCAACAACGATTTAAAATTAAGTTGTGGAAACATTTTTTTAAAAGAATTAAAACTCTTTTTATTAAAAAATTGTAACATTTTACGAAATTTGACATTTTATATGGTATTTGAAAAAAGAATTCTTCGCCTATAAACGATCAGAATCAAAATTGGTTTTTTTTTTTAGAATAAACTGAAGAAATGTGGCATCGAAGAACCGGTAGGGATTTTTGTGAAAAATAAATTCGAATCAAAAATTGCATTTTTGGACCTAAAATGCATCTTTAGGGAAAAAATGCCACCCGGGGTGGCGCCGTGTGTTTTATACACTATCAACAATATGTAGGAATGGGCCTACAAGTTCAGCTTATATTTGAACACTCATGAAGACTCTTCGCAGGTGGCGCCTGGCAGCAAGGACGACTACTCCAATGGACGGGAAACACAATGCTGTGGGGTTGGCCTATGTCTGACCAACTCCCACAATCCTTAGCGCGATAAATTAGTACGCCACCTTGTGGTGGTAATGGTTAACAGTGTCAGCTGACATTAACAACCTAGTCAGGACAAAACAATTCATAAACTCGTGCACATTTCCAACAACAACAACAATTAGTTATTTGGTTACTTACACATCCCACAAGGTAATTAAATAGGCTTATTTATTTAAAATGTGCGCCTGTATTTATTTATTTAATAAAAAACGAAAACTGACACAACTAAAAATGTAAACAAATATTGGATTTTGATAGACTATCTTAGTCTGGTGTCTCCATTCAAACGAGGTTGAAAATCATACATTTTGAACCACTGTTAAAGAATTTGTGTTAAATTGTACATTAATTTGCAATACACCAGTACAATATTTAATCTTTCAACTACTAAACAAATTAAAATCAAGTAATCATATGTCATTTTTTATTTAAGTCTTCAATGCAAAACATTTACGATCGAACGCACATGTCCGTACCGACAATTACGTGCTGCACGCTTAAAAATATAACAATATCATTAAGATTTCATTTTTAATAATACCAGTACATTAATAATGCCTTACTTAACAATATTATCACTTACTTTTATTTATTAGAAGGCCTGTTTTCTTAGATTGGATTGCAAAACTTTACAATCACTTGGGAGAACTTAGAGTGGAAATTGCAAATGGCTGCCAATCTAGTTCGAAAATACACCCCTGAAAATCGCGCTAAGGATTGTGGGAGTTGGTCAGACATAGGCCAACCCCACAGCATTGTGTTTCCCGTCCATTGGAGTAGTCGTCCTTGCTGGCAGACTTCTCTGCCCAGCGCCCCTGGATAGAATTTCAGCAATTGGGGTACCATTAAAATGGTACAAAAATATCGTTAAATTAATTTGTTTGAAATGGTTTTACTTCACAAATTATAATTTAGTTGAAAGCAGTGTTATTTTATTTTTTCACTGAGTAATCTGTAGAAACCGTTCTTGATTTTCACAAATAAGCTGCATAAAGTGTTTTATTCATGCTTTACTATAAATGTATAGTCCAAAAGTCCAACGGTTGTCATTTGAGTTGTGTTTATAAACTCATGTTCAAAATCTTAACCTCTGAAAATTTTAAAGTCTTGATTTAATCTTCCCTTCCTTTTTTGATGATAACCTTTTAAAAAAACTGAAATCTACACTTCCGCATTTTACAAACAATATTTTAATTATTTTGTCTACACAAAAAAAACCCTGAATTTTAAAAATTAAAATAACAATCTTAGTTTAAGTGTATTTTAAGTTTTAACATGGGTTTAAACAGGAAATGATGTCATTTTTGGTTTAAAATTGATGTAAAACACAAAATATTTTAGTTTTTGAATGCGGTTACTTTTTCGTCTATAATTTCTAATATTGAGATCGTTGATTATGTGTTTTTGTGTTTAAATGGACGACCAATTTATGTTTCTCACCCAAAGGGACGTTTTTTAAGCCTCTGATGGACCTGATGGACTTTGTTCTTATCTTATTATAAAACGATTGATTTCCAAACACTTGTGACTAATTTATTTTATTTTCATCGCATCATTTTTTAATTTAATTTAATTTAATTTAAGCTTGAATTCAACTATATGAATGATCCTCCAATGTCAAATATCATCTTGCAACATTTAACTTCTGGACAAATCTAAAATAAATGTTAAATAAAATAAAATATATCTTGTTATAATAAATTTGCACTTACCTTTGAAATACCCTCAAAAAGACATGTAGGCATCTTGCTTTTTTCCTGTTAAAAATATAAAAATTGTTATTATAATGCAAATAAGTAGAACTTTCTATAACTTTACCCCAAATACGCATGATCCAAAGCAACCAGCGATTCCAACTAATTTCTGACATAAAATAAAATTATTACAGCAAAATGTTACACCATTTGCGTTCATTTTAATCACTAAACTGTTTTATCCAACAGTTGTTCCAAGACAATCTTCTTCAGGCCATCAAAGTCTGGACTCCCTTTGCCAACATACTCCGTCAAAGCCTAAATTAAGACTAATCAAGACCTAAATCTTTCTAGAAGCTTTACAAATCTTACCTTTTGTAATGCAACCATATCAAAACATGCCTGTAAATTTTCAAATTTTGTCTTATTAGTTCCAGATGAATAAAACATACATGTTTCCATCTTACCGACTCTGCCACAGAAACGAAGACGACTAAGACTAAAAGAACTGCAATAAACTTCATGCTTAGGACAAACTGTAAAGCTAATATATTTTTCAGGAAGTTTTGGCTTATATAGTAGATGGGTGACTACCCTAATGAAAAATATTGCACGATATGTGCATGTGTTTGAATGTAAGTTGTGCGTGCACTTAAAAATTAAATAGAAACTTCTGAAGGGAATTAATTTTGCATATCCAATGATGGAAAAATGGTGAGAAAAATTTTTGTAGAATGGGTAAAAAGAACACCGTGAGAAAATCCTGTGGTATTGCACAGGATGTTTCAAATAACTTTCACGCTTGATTTTTCAATGAAATATTGGAATTGCGATGACGTTAACTTGAATAAGTAAAGTGTGAAGTGGAAATGTAAGCATCACAACTTATTGCAAAGAAATGTTATACATTTCTACATTAATATATATTGTCCGAAGAGGCACGAAAACTGTTGTCCTAAGACACAACACCTGCAATCATTTTATACATGGTGCTCATCATTTTAATAAGCATGGTATACTAAGAGTATAATAACAATGGACACTGAATTGGTTAGATGACACTTTTTTCCAGAAATTGACATAAGAAATTCCATGAGGATGATGTAATAATTCATCCTCATACACACTGCACGAAAATGTAACTTAAACATTAATGAATATTAATGTAACCATTCATCAGTGCAAAATTGTGATCCAACATTGGTTTTGAAGTGTGTTCATTATTCTGTTCAACTGAGAGGAAACAATTTTTTTTATTTATAAATTGTATTCGACATTTTTAATTTTTATGTTTTGTTAAGTTTTATTTCATATCAATATATAGGCATGTGCAAATTTGCGATTAATTGCAATGCGATTTTTTTTTTAGTTGAATATCGCAGCTATTTAATTCACTAGCTGTTGTTTGCGATAGATCGCACATGCGATATATCGCGATTTGCGATTATTGCGAATTATTGTGAATTATCACTCTTTATCATCAAATCGATACTGGCAAAATCATGAAACTCGTGCAAATACATAGCACACTCGGCATAACTCTCTTCGGAATCGTCTCTTTCCTCCACATCTTTTAAAACTTCCCCTTGATGCTTCACTGCAATACATAAGCATAAGACTGGATGCCCGAATGAGGGCGCGCCTCTGGCGGAACTTTCTTTAAAAGTACTGAATTATCTTGGACAAGCCATAAATAACATCATTTATTTGTTGATGATATACAATCCACCATTGACGTTTTCAATCCCGTTCGAAATGAATGAAAGTGGAGTTTCCACTGAAAGAAGAACACACTAAAAATAATTTTTGTTTTCAGATGGTTTTAATACTTCACCTTTTACTTTACAATCGAAAAAGAAAAAAAATACAACATAATTTATTTTTCTTTTTTTAATTTTTAGAAAAAAAAAATTCATTCATCAACAAAATTTGTCTTAATATAAAAGAAATTGTAATTGGACTAAGAGAAATAAAAATGCATCTTACACAAAAAATAAAAATAAAAAAATATTCAAAAAAAGAATAAAAATGGCGGGCATATATTGATATCACAAAAACTGTGTAGAAAAGAAAAATTGTAAATTCAAGTTTGTCTTTCGTTTGGAGATCGATTGTAATAATTCACTCACACATTGGTTTACATGTCCTTATTTCTCACTTATCTTTATAAAAAAAAAAATTGCTCATCTTCAAGTCATATTGTGAAAATTGTCAATCACATCCTTAACATTGCGACCTTTCTTTCTAATATGACAAAAACATATTGTTATCCACTACCTACAATTTGTTAATCAATTCTACGCACATTTGCTCGACTGACTTATTTTGGTAATTTATTCGTTGCATTTAGTTGAGATTTCTTAAAATCTGCTTTTAAAATCGGCAGCGCTGTGATTGGTTCAGATCTATTGATGTCGATTCATTTCTGGACCGAGTATTTTCATCAATGTATCTCAATGCATCTCTCAACCAATCACAGCGCGTCATGAAAATAATACGTTCATGTCGGAAATGAACCTAGCCACTTCGTTTAAAATTTCACCCAGGGCCATCTTAAAACACTCGGGAGCTCCTGTGCTAATTCAACGAAAATCCTGATCAGAGCCGGCTTAAGGCACGATCGAGCGGTGCAACTGCACAGGACACATTCCGCAAACAGAAAAAGACTCATTTTAGTTTTCGTGTATTCAAAAAAATGGCACAGAACGCTGATAGACCTGAAGTCAGCCCTGTTCCTCATATAGTGATTATGTCAAATATTCTTAATTAAAAAATTATTAATAAATCTTATTGAACACATGAAAAGGCAGGTGCCCCATCGGCCTATGACAGCCCTGAAAGTCATGTTTATAAGTTATATTCATAATATTAAAATTGTAAACTGATTCAATCGGTTTGGTTTCAGTTCTTTCAAACACTTCGTTAACTATCCACGCTAGCAGTAAAAGGTTAGGCAGTAACAAAGTAATTTAGCGAGTGTTTACGCTAGTTTCTCTTAATTACAGTGGTCCGGACGTAGGACAGGCCCCAGTTTTACAGTAACCCTTTTGGTGCTATCCTTTCTTGCTGCCTTTCCGTTCCTGCAATGCTACTGTGAACACAGCATGGCCGGCTCAAGGTCGATCAATGCTCGTTGGTGAATTTTGGATGCATTAATGCGCCGATTGCTCGATTGCTCCGCTCGATCCCATCTTCAGCCGGCCCTGAAACACAGTAGGCGCATTCAATAACTTCTCGTCTAAATTTTCGTCTCGCAGAAATTTTTAGACGAAATGTTTAACGAGAATCTCGTTTACAATTTCGTGCTAACGGCTTTGAACGACCGCTGATCTTTTCGAACCGATCCAAATTGAATGCAGTTGTTCTTGTACAGGTTTTACAGTAAAATCTCAACTTCACCACCAAAATAAAAGAAAAAAAATCGAAGCCCAGTCATGAAATAAATTAAATTATTACAATAACAGTATCAATAATATTGATAATCATAATAAAACACGTTTTGTATCAAACGAGTAGAAAATATGTGCGGAATTGTTTGTAAACTAGGCATGTACATCATCAATTCATCATGGACAGGTGTCTTTTAAATATCAAAGTCTTTTTCTATTCTATCTGTATTTCACTCAGGCAATCATCAAACACACATTTTGTATTTTCAGTTTACGTTGAACTAGACACATTAAGTTATACGGCTAATTACAATACAAAACAAAACGCAGCTTGCAATTTCGGTGCCGGCAGATGGGCCCTTTTTTGCCACGTTTTGCTTTTCCTACCCATAATTCGATTGCATAGCAGAAAAATAAATAAAAAGTCCAAAACGATGCCGATGTCTCGACACCGACAAATGATTTTCTCAGTTTGTCATGACGGAAGGTTCAGGGGAGAAAGAAAAAAAAATCACCTGCAAGACGGGAAAATTAAGTCCTTTTTTTCCATTTGCTTCCACACAATAAACATCACTTCCTGGACTTACTCAACAAATGGAAGATCGATAAAATAACAAGTTATATTCTCTAATCGATCAGACAGACCCGTTCCTAGGGCATTGTGCGCCTTACAGCGAGCTAGGTTCATTTCCTCAACGCACGTTACCCCGACACTATACTCAAAACCAATACAACGTTGACCTATTTCCAGCCGGATCACTGGTGTAGTGGCACAAAAAAGTAGCACAAAACACCAGAATTGTAATCAAACTCCAGACATTGTGATCGATTACCAACGTTGTATTGGTTTTGTGTAGACTTTTATTCATTTAGGGTCTCCAGGAGTCCCCACCGGTCCAAATCGGCCCCCGTAGCTTCAACAATTATTAGGAACGGGCCTGCGATCAAATCCCATCTTACTTTGCCTTAAATTTTTTGTTTAAAACAAAAATAAAACCGGTTGGTGGTCCAACTTCTCCGTTTTCCGTGCAAAACTTCGAGTTCTCGTGAAAAAATATGTACAAAATGAATTGAGCACCTCGAGTCAGACTAAAATCATTTATATTTATATATATTTATATATATACTGAGTCTTTGGGACGACACAAATCCTTCACTTTGTGCTGTACAACACTCGCCGATCCACGACGTCCAACACGACCGCCATTATGATGTCATTTTCCGCTCTCCGGGCTCAATCTCAGTCTCGTGTCGCAAACTCGCTAAATTCCCTGCGTGTCTTTATACAGTAAAACCTTAAGTCGGAAAAAAAATGTCGTAAATATAATTTAGTCCAACAAGAATAATAATAATAATAATAATAATAATAATAATAATAATAATAATGGTATAGCCGAGAGTAAAGGAGACTGAGTTGAGGAAGAAGACGCATCGAACGGGCAGTCGAGTTAGTGATTTTCTGTTTCGCGAATGAGACGTTATAACGGCACCATCAACTCCACATGAAGAAGGGAAAGTGGGATAAAAGTTTATTTCAAATATTGTTACGTGTATCCGGGGTGAGCCGCACGCAGCAACGTTACTGTCACATCCGAACAAGGAATGTTATAAAAATCACAGCGAGGTGGAAAAATAAGAGACCGAGAAAACTGCACAAAGGGCGCGGATGGGGATGGGACGAAAAACACCACTGCACATCACCACCACGAAAGAGAAAAACAAAACAAAAAAAAAACAAAACAACTTTGTCTTCTCCGTAGTCGTATTTACATAATCAAAGGAACAAAATCATATTCCGCTGCCAAAAGACGAGGTTTCGCTTCACATCTTAGTGACGGCCTCGTCGACCGAATCGAAATCGACCGCGCCGCTCGGCGAGCCCCGGCTTAACGGCTATAAGTAGATCTTTTTCACCTTTTGCACGGGCTTGTTGTCGGCCGAGCTGTTGGCGTTCTTCCCGTTCTTAGGGTTCACGTTCAGCACCAGATTGATGGTCTTGTTGTTGGAAGATGGCGGCAGAAAGGCGTCGGAATGGTTCATGAACGGCGGCGCGGAAGCTTCGTGCGACATCCGCGGCATGCTCTGTCGCTGCTCCAGGTACGGGTCTCCGCCGTACGGCGTGTCGGCTTCGTCCGCCTGGCACCTCTGTCGGAAGCAGTAGCCGGTGATGAAGCCCAGCAACAGCGAGGCGGCGATCGATGTGCCCACGGCCAGGGCGAGGGTTTCGGCCGTGTAAATCCGCTCCGAGTCCCGCGATGCACCGAATATTGGACCTGTGGAAGAACAACGAAAACGGTTATTTGTTTTGCGTCAAATCGACTGATGAGAGCTCGGTGGGTGTGCTGGCAAGTCTGCACCTGTCTGCCCACCCTTCCTAATTTCAACACGTAAAACGAAGTTCGGCCCGTCATTCGATTCAATTCAGTGTAGGGCAGTCAGACAGATGATCGCTTTAATAGTTATTGGGGTAACCAATTCTTTTTTCCCCTAAGAGTGGATACAGCGTTTACAGGCACATGCACACTTGTGTACCACGTGGCATTACCAGTCACTATTAGGGGTGTGCGATTATTTTTCAAAGTAAATATGAATGCGATATGTAAAATCTTGTGTATGACTGTGATGTTCAGCTTGGGAGAGCACAATATATCGTTTTACGGAGACTACACAAGCTTGCGTTTTTATTCAAAGCTTTGTTTTGAAGCGAGCTTGTACTCACCCGCTCCGATCAAACTGATTTTGATTTACCAGCTTCAAGCTTGCTGGTGTTTTGGTCATGTGACTTTGACAGCCAATCACAATCGTGAGGAAATTCTTGGAGGAGATTTTGGCGGGAGTTTCTGGCTAGCTACATAGCTAGCTTGAGTTTGCCAGTTAAGCTGGCAAGCCAAAAGCAGGTCAAGTCAGCTTGTCAATGACTCACTCTTTAAACTTGTACTAGCAAGCTTTGGAATTTTACCCGCTCCCTTGTGTTTCCACCTTTAGGCAGAGTGGCCGTCTGGAGTTTCGGCAATGCAAGCCGCGATCTTTGCGACGACTTTCTTAAGGAAATTAAGGACCCAACCTTGCATTTGCACCGAGAGCTGGGAAAACCATAGAAAACCCAGTTGGAGGTGGATGGCAGATGTTCTTGCCATAGAAAATAGAAATAGTATCTTGATCAAACAAGAATGAGAAAACTGGAATTCCCAGCAGGTCACCCGTTCCTATCCTTAGTTTTGATTGATAAAGTAAACATTCTTTTCCTTTTTCTCAAATATCATATTTCATCGATTAGGATTCCTGGGTCTTATTAATGTTTTTGCCGACAACTACAATTTCTGTTTTCCATTCGTTATACAGGGTGGACCAAAAGTCACAAACCGATGTGAAGCCTTAATAACTTTTTTAAAAAATATTTTTTTCTTTTAAATTTTCCCTAAATCCGAACATCAATAATTCTAACCCAACATCCAACAATCAAACGTCTAATCATCGATACGTTCTTTGGGTCAGAATTGACCCCCGCTTTTGATAGTAAAATTCCCAATTTACGTTCGCCGTTTGCTTTTCTTTAGCAGTTTTATTGATAGAAACTAAAAGTCATCGTAGACAATTTTCATTGCCGTTAAATTTTCCAAATAGGTCTGCTACAAATACACTCAAACAATTTACATATAAAATGCCCATATTGCAAATGGGCTTCATCGTTTGTGGTTTCACAATTTCAATTTCGCAATGCCGTATGTCGATATATCGCACATCCCTACTACATAGCTGATATATTTATTTGGGGAAAAAAAACATTCTGTGCAGTGATATTTGAATATACTCAGTATTCATGCACTATTTCAAAGTGAATTTGGTTAAAATTAAAATTAACAATAAATAATAATAATATATAACATTACCAAAAAATCCGGATCCACACCACACAAAACCAACTTGCCTTGAAAAAGATCAATTTCTCAGAAATACAGACAAAAGAAAGATGCAGCCAGAAAAGAAGCAAGAAACAGACACGAGGTATACAAGTGGTGAAAAAGAATCGTGCACTACGAGCAAGCAAATTGCAAATAATAAGAACAAATAAATAAATAAATAAATAAATGAATAAATAAATAAATAAACCAAAACAGAAGTTTGATTTTATTTGTTTTTCATGTTGTTAGTATAGTCGTCAAAATTAGCACCGGTAGGTGGGCAGACGGGAAAGCAGACTCACCCTTGTGGTCAGTGTCAGCCAGGGAGGTGGGAATGGTGTTGCCCATTACGTCGTTGCGTCTCCCCGGACGACCGGGATTCTGTTGCGGAGACCGTTGAGGAGTGCTGAATGCACCTATTGCAGTCAAATGAAATTTTTTTTGGTTAATTCTCAAATATTGTAGTTCATTGGCCGTCAAATGCTTGAAAATGTCTTCCGGTGCCGTATTTCGTCGACTACCGTAATACTCAGAAATGACTTAAACTCTACGCTCCTTATTTCGCCATTTGGCAACGTCAAAATTAAAACCTTCTCCTTTCTTATTGCAACTCAACGAACTACGGCACCTTGTTCAAAACAAATAGTGATAATAATATTGCACAGTAGAGCATCGATTATCCGAACTAAAGGGAAGACAAGTGTTCACAAAACTTATTTGTTCAAATAACAGAAAATTAGATTTACGTACACACCTGTACAGAATACAAAAATGAAACATTGATAAAATAATCATTAATAATCGATTGAAAATGAATAAAAATCAATAAACAAACAATATAAAATCTATTATCTATCCCGATAATTGATGCTCAACTGTAATAATAATTATAAATAAAAATAAAAATATGTTGTTTCCGCAAATAATGGCCGTGGCTCTTATTTGCGGAAATATGGTAATAACAAAAATCTATTAGAACACTCGCCATCGGGACATCGTGCATGGTAACCCAGAGCAACGTTCTGAAGAAAACTTTGACCGGCACTCCATCTCCTAAAAATTAAAATAAAACAAAAATTAAATTAAATAAAAATTAAATTTCTTCGTTTATAACCACTCACGGAGATCCCGCACTCGTGCACTTCTGATTCTTCTCATCCCACGCACAATAAGGGTCCTTGAGCGCAACACACTCGCTGCACGACGCAATCCGATCCGTATAACATCGCTGCAACTTAATGGACAGAATTTCGTTGTCCGACACGACAATCAACTGTCCTTCCTCCAAACCCGTGTCGGGGTCAACAGTGCGGTAGACCCTCAGGTTCTTAATGGAAACATTTTTGCCAAAAACTTGGATCTCCTCGATGATCACAGTGTTGACCGTCTTGTCGATGCTCGGGCTCTCGGCGTTGATGGCCTTCAACACTTTGCCGCTATTCGTGCCGATAAACAGAACGTCGTACGTCTTGCCGTCCGGCGTTTTCACCTGCGGGTCGACGGCGATTTGAGTGAAGCGCGACTTCAAACTTGTCCGGATAGCGATGGGGTGACCCCAGAACGCTGGAACAGCTTGGTCCATCAGTGTGTGGCTCTTGATGAAATTCAGCGGCACGTCGGGAAGGGTCCTCGAGTCATTGACACACTTAAATTTAAAAATAATAATAAAATTAATAATTTGTGCATTTCTTTGTTGTTTAAGTTTACCTGTCCCGGCCTCGGTTCGGGGACTCTACTTGGAACAACCGGCAACCAATTAAAATTCATTCCTTCTTGTTCCTTGAAGGCGCCGTCAAAAGTGCTCAAGATGTCTTGCAGTCTAAAGGCGCATACTGCTGAGCCACCGATGCTATTCCTGTAGAACAAACATTCAGCGTAAATAAGCTAGCGAGTGTTGATTACCAGGGGTCGACAAAACATGGACACGGATCCGTGTTATTTCCTATTGATTCGTTGTTCTGTGCGCTGATTGGACGACAGCAATCACGTGTCATGCATTGCTTGCCAACTAAGCATGTTTGTTACCTGTTGTCATCCCAGAATACAGTGCGGCTATATATTATTTGGCGCCATCGATGGCAAAACGCACTGAACATGAGGATACGTGTCCATGTTATCCTTGGTTCATGGTTTGACCGATACTGATATCGATATCAGTATTGGTTTGTCAACCCCTGTTGATTACAACTTACAAAGGCGTGGTGAATACTCCGTAGACAAGTTGTGCCTTCTTGCCGCCGTATACTCCTTCCACTATTTCACTTGTTGATTCTATTGAGAAATTTATTTATTTGTACAATTTGTAGTATTGTAATTGCATGTGTATCTGGCATTGGTAACAGTTTCATGTGTCTTTTATTTTATCTGGTGTACTTACGAATCTCATTAAAGTAAAATGGGAATTCCCCACCAACCGAACAGTTGAGTCGGGCCTTTAAAAACGAAGTCCAATGACGGTGGAATTTGTTGGGACCACCTTGGTCCCTCTTGCACACACGAGCCACTCGTGAGTACACAGTCTGCAAATCAAAACCAAAATCAAAACCAAAAATATTAAAAGTGTGAAAAGTGATATTCACCTTCCCACAATTGATGTACTCAATTGCCGTCTCACGGAAAAAGAAAAACACATAATCGCCAAAGCTGATTGAACTGACAAAATTGGGCACTGCAAAAAACATATATATTATTATTATTATTATTATTATAATAAATAAAAATAAAACAATTTTCTGTCTTGCATTCCACCGCTTACCGTTTAGATAATTTGGATCAAATTGTTCAGTCCTCAGCGGCTCTCGGTATATCAGAGCGTCATTGGCCGAAAAGTCCGCCACGGTGGCAACGTATAATTCGCCATCTTGAATGAAAAAGACAACTTATCACTTCCTATTTTCAATTTTACATTGCCCACGTCTGGTCACCCTGCTCATTAACCTTCGAAGGCGTGAAGGTAAAATCCACGTTTTGGTATAAGGCATTAGGCGATTAAGGACAATTTTCAGGTCAATTAGTTAAAGCGCTGTTTAGATTTTTTTTAAGTTCGCTACTAATTTTATAAAGGGCACTAGTTGTGAACAATGATAATAAAGAGCTTTTCACCAACTAGTAATGTTTGGATAACCGATCGTTCGTATAACCAGTGTTCCAATAATCAAGGCTCTACTGTATAACTAAATTCACTCAAAGTCCTGAGGACTGTCTAGTCTTGAAGCAGTTAGCAGTATTCGATTATAGGTTATGCCATCTTAAATCATATCATTTGTCGTTTCAACACTGCTCGATGGTCATCCAGAAAGTTTGGGTTCAGTCATGAAGAAAGCAAATTCCCCAGACCATCTTCTTTGCTGCCTTTCCAATACATTGAACATATTAAATGCAAACCCCTCTTGTGTCAATAACCCGAGCCAAACTTTGGGCCAATTGAGCAGATTGGACTCAGCTGGGCCCCACAACCAGAGTCGGCTCAAGGTGATGGATTGACTTTGTGCGCCTCGTCAGTCATTGGTTTCAATGCTCATCAATAAATAAAATTAAATTGTCTTGGTGCCCTGCGCAGTTGCACCACTCGATCGCATCTTGAGCCGGCCCTACCCCTAAATACGAGGATATACTTCACTTTAGCGACGCCCGTTTTAGTGACGCCGGTTTTCAACCTAATTTAACCTAACCTAACCTGACCTAAACTAACCTAGCCTAGCCTAACCTAACTGCATTTAAGCACCTTAAAAATGGCGTTGCTAAAGTGAAGTAATCCGAACTACGAAGGTTCGAGTTACTAAGTCCAAATTTTGCGACAGTTAAGTTAGTTCGCGTGCACTGTATGCCAGCCGTTATACTTGTCAAAGTAAGATTAAAATTTTCATTTCGTATGCATCTTTATTAATTTCTAATAACAAAAAATAAAAATAATAAGATTAAAAATGTTTTCTTTAATTAGGATTAACAATTTTTCCATCTTGCACACCTTTGCTGGACTTACAAACAATCCGACTCGCGAATGCGTTCTCGGAACAAAACCCGTTCATATGTAGGGGACTTACTGAACAGCTTAGATGCCTGATACTCAATTAGAAATAATCTTAAGTCCAGGGGACCCCACCAAAACAATTGACCCTGCACTGACCTGCATAAATGGCCGTGCTGTTGTGATTGGGATCGTACGGACAAGACCCCTGACCGGGTAAGTCTCGTTTGAACTTATATTCGTCATCCTAAAATTAAAAAACAATTCTTTAGTCAATTAAATTTTTATAAAAGCACGTTTTATTTAGACCTCATATTGATAATCTCTGCACATGGGTTTGTAGGCATTGGTACCACAAACGAGTAGTCCTTTATCATGCTTCAATAAAACACGAATGTAGTTCTGACAGTCATCCTGAAACGAGTAATAAATAAAACTGATTACTTGTTATTAGAACAAGCGAATGTTCTTGTTGGTTAGTGATCCAATTCCAAGATGATGTGACAGAATTCACTTAAATATCCATCACTTTCAGCAGAAAGATTAGATTGGATAGATTGTTTATATATATATATACTTTTGGTTGAGTCAACATCTCCTTTTTATTTGCAATTAAGCTTGTGATTGGATTGGTTCAGTTTGGCTTGCTTTATACAACAACTGAAACTGAACCGATGAAAAAATTCGCTTTCAATTTCTTTCACGTTTAACCCAAAACTGAATTTTAAAATGCCAGTTTTACTGCAGAACAAAACGTTGTATCTTTTTTAACAAGTTTCCAGCATGAATTATGTGAAAGCTCGAAATGGAAAAAATTCATGAACCGGAACGCCACTTCAAAATTTAAAAAAAATAATAATAATAATTCGTACAATTACAATATGGCAAGAAAAAAAATATCACAAAGCGAAACAATATTTTCCATAATTTTACAAAATCTATACATTTCGAGCCCTGAATCATCCCAAGTACAACAATGACCGGGAGATTCACATTGCGGATGACTACAATCACATGACTGAGTCAATCAATCCTGGTGCGTCAAAAATCGAAATTGTAATTGCTGACAAAAATGGCAGTTTTGAATAAAAGCCGCGGTTCTTAATCGATAAAATACGATATAAGTAATTTGAAGATAAAAAATGCAATCACCAAACCCCTATTACCTGCAATTTTTGTCAACCAAAAACTGGCTCGTGTTTCTGCGTGTCATTACACCAAACTGAACTGAAACCAAAACCAAACCTGATCCGCAAATAATCACAAGATTATTTATAATCAATGTAATCTGAGTTGATAAAAATATAGACCTAAATACACGATAGCTTTTTTACCCACAATTCATGAGTTCGCACTTCGCAGTCTAGTGTATTCAGGTCTACGATAAAACTTCTCATGAAAACATCGTTTTGAGAAAACGGGCTTTGAGGAAACGAACCGTCATAAATAGATCTCAACCAATCACAGCGCATCATTAAAATAATACGTTCCATGTCATGGATGTAGCCACTGCCTTTTTATTATTTCCATTTTCTTACCTCGAATTTTCCTTTCATCTGACACAAATTGACATGCGCTTCCACCGAGTACCATTCTATTGGCTGAGAAAAAGAAAAAGAAAAAAAATGAAGAATTAATACATTTAATGCAATAAAAATGTGCTTGCACTTTGGCATTTCTCCTTCAATTAAATATGCAATTATCATTTGGTCATTCTCCGCCAAGAAGACAAGAACAAGGCTTACTTCATTCTCCTATCAATTACCAACGTGCTAAAAGGTTTCGTTTTGTTTATACAGAATGCACTGAAAACTCCTTTGACAATTTATTTTAGCACGAGCACTCCCAATGGACCCACTGCAAAATTAGATTTGCGTCACAAAATACTCAAAACACTCAAAACTAATTAACTGACTCAACATTAGCAAATTAAAAAAAATTATCTTATTTATCTAAGCGAAAAATTGATTCAGACAAACTTCCACTTTATTGCCTACTTTGATCATTCCAGTCCAAAATGGAAGCCAGTAAAAGTAGAATTTTATTTGTAATAAACCTACCTTGTGTGCAGAGCCGGATTAGGAATAAGCTAAACACGCTTCAGCGTAGTACACAATTACAAGACCCCCACAGATGGACGTCCTATGAATGTTGAGACTTAAATAAACACTATACTGCCTCGAATTAACGCCAGGGCATTCAATACTTTTCTCGGCTCGCCCCCGCGCCTATTTCAAGCCGGGCGCTTATTCGAGCCCGGCGTTAATACGAGGCAGTACAGCAAAGCCTACAAAGAAGAACATTGGATCATTGCTGATCCATCATCGTTCCTTTTATCAAGCAAGCCATCACGAAGTTAGATGTTAACGCACTTCGCACTGTTTTTCTTAAAGCGCACTTTATTTCACAACATTACGCATCCTCAACTGCATAGACGTACACCTCTGGCTAAAAAAATCTTCACATGCTCCCATGCTGCTTCAGCTCTGAATGAGAAGTTCATGTATCTACACATGCTCGATTTAGTGCATGCTTTGAGCGATGCCGCCAAAGCACCAGATTCTGCCCGCGTCCGCACCTTTAAGCACGTTTAAGCGTCTATTCCGATTCCCCGACTGAAAGTCACAAGAAAATAGGCGCAAATGTGTTTTTGACAGTGGGAGGCAAACCTGGCAGAAATGAAACCTGCAACTGCGAACATTACTGAATTTCACAAAATTACCTTGTTTTCCGTCAGGTTGTGGAGACTGATGTTGTACACAATATTCCTGTAGAAGAAAACAAATACAACGAGAATTAATTGCAAGTACAGACATTAATCTACGTTTGTGTAAATAAATTATGCCTTGTTATTAAATTTCACATTTAATTCATTCCTGGTTGTCAAGATAATTGACAGCCAAGAGTGTGCAGTAGATTGAAATAAAGACAAGTAACATCTGTTTTCCTTCTTTGTGCAATTCTATTATCAGTTTGCTGGCATTTATCGATTTTGACATGGCACCCAGAATGCAATATTTTTTCAAGTCGACACCGTAAGGAAGTTGCAGCCATTTTTCAAAGAAATGAGATATGTAATAAATAGAACCATTTTGCCATGAACCATAAAAAAAAATCAATCGGCCTCCGTTGTAGCGAATACAAAAAAAGCAAAAATCTGCTTACAACAAATTGTTGAAAAATCATTGATTTTATTCCAATGTTATGCAGTTTGGCGAAAACAAAACTTGTTACCATATTTTATCGATTAAGAGCCGCGGCTTTTATTCAAAACGGCCATTTTTGTCAGCAATTATAATTTCGAGTACATTTGTTTAATGTAACATACGAAGTCTGAACGTCACACACAAAGCGTATGTTCATCGTTCGTGAGGTTAAATACGGAAACAATACCGTACTTTTGCAAAAATTCGGTATTCTTGGTGTCTCAGCCGCGGCTACAATTCGAGGGCGACTCTTAATCGGTAAAATACGGTACTTAAAGTGTTCACATCGCCCAAAGGATCCACTAATTCTCATTGTTCAGCAGGCAAATTACAACTGGCTTCCTCGGGCATCCAAAGAAAGTCTCAACAACTTCTTTGCTTCATTGAAAGGGAGTGCTGATTACAATAAAGTGAATAGCCTCAACAACTTATTCATTGTATTTAAAGAAGGCGATGATCCCATTAGAGCGCTTAACGGACAATTAATTCACTTTGAACAGACAAGTCTGTTGCTAAGACAAATTCATTTCCTAGCGTGCGTTATGACTGGCTGAGATGATTTTGGTATTGAAACTAAGCACATTGTGGTGATGAGCTGTGAATAGATCAGCGAGTGCACGATCACTTGTCATTTGTCGACAGCTAGATGGTTGCTTCTTTCCGTTATTAAGTTACTTGCTTCTTGAAGTGTCAATACATAGCTTGAGGCAGGTACTTTTCCCTTATAAAAACCCCTGTTAAGCCTATAAGTGTAGTGGAAAACTTATAACTCTACCGAAGCTTACACTATAACTGAAAATAGCGTAGCCAATCCGGTAGTTTTCCACTATTTACGTCACTGACTAAAAACCTGGTAAACATTAGATAGAAGTTTCCAAGACTTTTTTGAAAGTCAAACAAGGGTTTTGCTTTGCACGGATTGTATATACACGATGGTTTCATGGACCGTAATCCCAGCACAAATCGAGAGACAACTCTAAACTGTTTTTTCAACTTCAGATGATTCTCTGGAACAAGATTGGACTCACCTTGCTCCAACTAATAGCGACTCGCCGTCCCTTTCGAGCAATTTGAAGTAATCGAAATGAGATCTGTTTCCATAAAACCGTTTTACTTCGGAATCGGCTAAAAATAAATAAACAAACAAACAAATAAATAAATAAATAAGTAAATAAATAAATAAATAAATATTTTTTTTGCTATTTTTTCAAACACTAAAGGTTATAAAAATTTTAATGATTGGTGAACAGTGTTGGACACTTTCCATAAACTGCTCCCCGGTAGCGCCAATATGTCTCATGAGAGTGCCAAAACTGCAATTGAAATCCAAGGTGGCCAGAATATAGAAATCCAATTTTTTTTTAATGTTTGAAAAGTCAATAAAGGCAAGAAAAAAAGGATAAACCTCAACTTCAAAAAAACATGAAAAGAACAAAAACAACAATAATTGGGCCACAAATTTAAGTCAAAATTTGAATATCCTTGAACCATATTGCCAAAGGCATGCATACACATTGATTATCCTTTAAACAATGCATCTTACAATGAAACTTTTAATTGCAATCTTGGAGAGCACCATGGTAATTAGCAAAGAAGCATAAAAAAGTGAATGTGGTTCACCTTTCATTTGCACAATGGATTGATTAGTGTTTCCAGCCTTTCCTCAATAATTCATTATACGCTTGGATTATAATATTAAATTTTGATTATAAGGTTGACATTATATTGCATTTTAATGTTATTTTTTTTCCTCTCAGTTCAACTTCTCTTTCTTAAAGTCAGGCAAAGAAAATTGCAACATTTCATGTGGATTTCTCAACCCGACCGGAAAAGCCAAATCGTTTCCTATAACAAGTCAAATTTCCTGCCTAACCTCGATAATATTGAATGACTTATAGAGGAAATAAAAAAAATAGTTTGTTTTATTTTGTAACTACCGTATTTCTTCGATTCCAACACACTTTTTCCCCCATATCAATGGTTCATTCATAATGCTTAATCCTGTATCAGATCTATTGTTGAATTGTTCCCAGCTCATGTTGGTTAAATCTAGTAAGACGATTACACAGGACTTCCCTTCCCATCAGCAATTTTTGTGTGAACATTTGTTGTCTCATACAAACACGAAACAGACGCTAGGTGCACTGCAAATGGCGCCTAGCTTGTGATAGAAGGAAGCCTTCTTGGGATTAATTGACGAATGCTCTCTAACTTCCTGTTTCGTATCTTACTCCACAAATTTCAATCCTATTTTTTGTTTTTCTCTCGATTTTTGCATTTTCTTCTTAGTTACAGTATTTTACCGATTAAGAGTCGCCCTCGAATAGTAGCCGCGGCTGATACACCAAAAATACCGTATTTTTGCAAAAGTACGGTATTGTTTGCGTATTTAACCTCACAAATGATGAACGTACCTTCGTTCGTGACGTTCAGACTTCGTTTCTTACATTAAACAAATGTAACAAACTAAAAACCAAAATTGTAATTGCTGACAAAAATGGCTGTTTTGAATAAGAGCCGCGGCTCTTAATCGATAAAATACGGTTGATTGTGACGTCTCACAATGTATGCTGATTTCATGCACCCATAACATTGACAGGAAGTGAAAAACAATTTAGTGTTGCCACTACCTGCAAGCCTACGCTTCTTACCCACAATCTCTCAGTTCGCAGTCTAGTGTATTTCGGTCTGTGGAAATACAGAAATAAATAGTGGCAGTTTTCTGTTTGTCGCAATGAGCATGCCCACAAAATTTATAAAACAAAACATGTTTAACTGCAAGCAAAACACAGTTTTATTACTGCTCCTACTATTTGTTGTTGCAAAATTAAAACTTCCTAGAGACACAAAAGGGATTGTGCATTATTCACAACTTGCAGGGTAACCCTAGTTTTGCCAATGCTTTGATTGGCCCTCAATAAGGTGATCCGTGAGAACCAATGGAATTGCTGCCTCGATTGTGACAAACAGGAACATTTATAAATACTGGATAATCGTTTGAGGCCTTTGTAAACACGCTGTGAAATATTTGTGTAAGGTGTCAAGTTTCTTCATGAAAATATAATCCTAAACCTCACGCATCATACTTACAAGATATAATTCAAAGCTTGTAAATATGAGTTTTATAACATAAATATCACATCATACATAAGCATCATATTTACATCCCCCTGAACATCATGTTTCCATGCAATTTACATCAAACTAAATCCAACAATTCAAGCCAGTGAACAATTGGAAAAATAAAAATAAAACTAGCTCGAGGTAATAACAACAGTGAGGCCAAACAAAAGACTTGCAACAAAACAAAACAAATCAAAACAGCCATCAATCATGACTGGAAAGTGAGGGGCGAGGAGTGGAGAGCACAAGGTTCCATAAATAAAAAAAATAAAAAATTTTAAATGCTATTTTTTTTGTATTTAAAAATAAAATATATTGGATGATTAAAGTTCAGCAGTATGGTTTTCACTTCCGGTTTCAGACGGCCGGAAATTTGAAATTATGTTTGAATAACTAGATTAGATTATCGGATTCGATCATCTAGGAAGAACTGCATCTCTTTGGAACACGAGAGCAACATCTTGAATGAAAATTTGTCGTTTGATTGATCGGAAATCTAATTTAAGCATTCAAACGTTCTGTTTGTCTGGTTTTTGGTGTTTCTATAAACCCAGAGCATTACAATATATTTATACAGTCGAAACTCTTTATAACGAATCGCAAGGGACCCGAAAAATCGATTCGTTATAACGAGAATTCATTATATCGAAATTTTTTAACATATGGTGTTCTATGGCCAGCCAACCAAACCAGCCATTTTTAGGTATTCGTTATATCGCGATTGGTTATAAAGAGTTTCGACTGTACTTCTATTTCATATGTCTCACTTCGATTTTTTATTAAAAGATTGCAACAACTGAAAATGACCGGAAACGGTCAAAAGGCCTTTGGTAATTTCATCATTTAATCTTTTAATCTTTTAATATTGAAACACATTGTAATATAATTTCAATATATATTTTTAACCACACGGATATTTCGTCTTTGTGTCCGCTTATGGTCTATTTTTTAAATTTTACGAGGAAATGGCAATTTAAATTCCTTCATTCTCACACAATCAAAGAATTATGGCCCACTTCTTTCGACACAATTCTGCTTTTACTCACGCTGTTGGTGGTGAAGTGCTTCACCTGGAAGCATTAAAACAAATCGAAGTTCCATACCCCCAGTCTAACTTGTGTCAAGCCATTTTGGATTTAGCTGTAAAATCCAAAAGTAGGCTCAAACCACTACGGTTACTGCACTTCCCATTCTGCGCAAATAATTTCCTAATTCCAGACGTTACCATACTACCACGAACCAAGGAAAACATGGACACGTATCCATGTCCTATTTCCTATTGATTCGTTGTTCAGCGCGTTGATTGGCTGACAGCAATCACGTGTCATGCATTGCTTGCCAACTAAGCATGTTTGTTATCTGTTGTCATCCCAGAATACAGCGCGGCTGTACATTATGTGGCGCTATCGGTGGCAAAACGCACTGAACATGCGGATACGTGTCCATGTTATACTTGATTCAGGGTATCACTCCGCTTTAAGCGGTTGTCGTTACAGCGTGGGTTTGACTAGACCAGGGGTTCCCAAACTTTTTAGCATCGCGCCCCACTTTTTCAGCAAGCTTGACAAGCTTGACAATCATCAAATTAAACGCGTGCGCAGGAAGTGATGAGCAGTTTGAATTTGGCATCAACATGTAGCTGTGGTTTCTATTTTAACAGCAAAACCCGAATCTTTGAATCCATCTATTGTAAATAAAGAAATTGACGTTTCAAACTTTCCTCATCCTTTATTCATTGAACTTGTTTTGATCAAAACGAGGTCGAGCTCCAAAACTCACGTTTTCCTTGAACAACAAAACTTGTTCTGATGATTCCAGATCAATGCTACACCTGTGAACTTTTGTAAAAAAAAAAAAAAAAAAAAATACCCAAAATGCATTTAACGACACACAAAAACCTCTGATCGCCCCATTAGAGTGATTACCAAAGAAGAAACCACAAAGATGAACGTAACTGATCTTTCTACTGCAGAAATTAAACAATAATTACATTTTACATCGCTTGTGTAGTTTAATGCATTATCGAGTAACATCGCTAGTAACATCGATTACAGTTGAAAGTCTTTATAACGAATCGCGATATAACGAATTATCGATATAACGAATACCTAAAAATAGCCGCTTTGGTTGGCTTGCCATAAAACTAATTTAAATAATATAAACAAGTTTAAATGACTTTATGAATGCATACAAACAAACAAAAATACCATAAATCTGCCTTAACGCACTTGACCGGAAATCACGCAATTTCTTCTTCAATTGTGTAAAAAAAAAACCAAAAAAAAAAAAACTCACATTACACAATGTAAATACATTCTTGTTGCACTTCCAAATAATTAACTCTTTTTTTCTCTCTCGCTGTCCAGGTGAGTGGCCTCGATGAACCCGTCCTTGAAAATATTTTCTCTTCTTTTTATGTTCCTAAATTTCTTGATTCATCGTTTCGTAGAACCATTTCCCCCTTTCTTGCTCATTCCTTCCATTAATTATCAAATAAGACACGATTTTTCAATGCCACACCTTGGCCAGAAATAGGCCACACACCTGTGTCTCCACAGGTGTTTGTACCTGCGGTGTGGTCAAGGATAGATTCAATATTCCACCACTTCCTTCATTTAATCAAGCGGGCAAATGAACTCGTTCGACGTTTGGTCATTAATGTTTCGACTTTGCGCACAACCGGTTTGCCCGCGTCCACTGAGTCATGCAGTGTAATTAAATTCGAGGATCCTGGAGTGGTGGACACACAGGGAGTGGTGGGATCTTGTTTTATTAAAGTCGGTTTCAACGAGAATCAAACAGGCGGCTGAAATGTGATCGATGGCGGGGGCCATATTGGAGTCGTTCCTCACGTTTTATTTCCATTTATTTAGTTTTTTTTCTCGCTTGTGGTTTTGCGGCTCGCGCGCTGCACTGTGGGAACGAGCAAAGAGATTTGCGATTAAATATTTATATATAAATTTGTGAATCAAATTCCGTGCGTTTGTCGTTTTGTTTTTTGACATTTGATGTATGACTGTATTATTGGTATAATAATAGAACGCAACGATGGAAGATATTTTCGTCGTGTTTTACGTGTTCGTGTTTTGGTTTCGTGATGTCAGTTCCTCGAATGTTCGTGTTTACGACCTTAAAACGCACCAAAACACAAACATTGTACGTTTTGAAGTCATTCTGACGGCAGCCATTTTGTTCGGGCTTGCAAAATCAAGCTTCTCTGCATTGCGCTCGTTAAATTTTCCCATTGCTTCGAGTTTTAATCGTAATTGAATATTTTTGAACCATTTAGAAACACATTTACGACTGATTATGCGTGGTTGGGCGAGTCATTTTCTTTTAGGTATTTTTAAAACGTATGTAACGTTAGAACACAATTATAAACAGGAATAGAAAACACCTGCACGCAGAAATTTAACCAGAAAGCACGACCAAATAAATGCCAAACATTTTCTAAAAACCTTTTTGAATGCTGTTAGTGATTTGTGGTTGATTTGCCACAAGTTTCAGTTAATTTTCCACAAGATTCAGTCGATTTGCCACGCGTTTCACTTGATTTTCCACGAGTTTGAATTGATTTTCCAGAGTAAAACTCATTTTCAGAAATTTTTAGTTCATTTTTCCATGATAAAACTCATTTTCAGGGATTTTTAGTTCATTTTCCACGAGTTTTAGTTGACTTCCATTTCTTTAATTCATTTTTTGTGGTTTTCAATCAATTTTCAGTAATTTTTAATCAATTTTCAGTAATTTTTAATCAATTTTCAGTAATTTTTAAGCAATTTTCAGTAATTTTTAAGCAACTTTTAGTAATTTTTAAGCAATTTTCAGTAATTCTTAAGCAATTTTCAGTAATTCTTAAGCAATTTTCAGTAATTTTTAAGCAATTTTCAGTAATTTTTAAGCAATTTTCAGTAATTTTTAAGCAATTTTCAGTAATTTTTAAGCAATTTTCAGTAATTTTTAAGCAATTTTCAGTAATTTTTAAGCAATTTTCAGTAATTTTTAAGCAATTTTCAGTAATTTTTAAGCAATTTTCAGTATTTTCCAATTAATTTTCAGTACTTTCCAATTAATTTTCAGTAAATTCCAATTAATTTTTCAGTAAATTCCAATTAATTCTCAGAAATTTTTCAATTAATTTTTCATTGATTTCCACTGATTTCAAATTGATTTTCCAAGCCCCCTTCAATCAATTTTTAAAATTTCAATTCCCCCTAAAAAAAAAAAAAAAAAAATAAACCCAAAAAACAAAACAAAATAAATTCACTTTTCTTCTCAAAAACCAACCAATCGCGAACACCCACACTCCACACAAAAAAAAAAAAACCAACACACCAAACCATCGATTCTCACTACAAACCCACAACCATTAAAATCCACAAACAAAAAAATCACAACTGATTATCCAATTCACCTTCCACTGTGTTCCTCCACGACTTTCCTAGTCAAACACCCCAAATCCCATCCAAAACTCCACTACTACCCAACCAAACCCAACAAACGTCTTTTTCTATCACCAACCCCTTCGTGCCATCCAATAAACCATCCTCCAGACACAACCAAACCACCATTCAACTCCCATCATTCCTTCGCCCCACTCGACCGTTGTCATAGCCACGCACGATACACGCCATTTCAAAACAAACCTTAAATACTCAACAACTTTCTTCCCAGCCCAAACCCAACACAAAATCTAAATCCTCACTAATTAAGACATTTCTTTCGCGCCATTTAAGACGCAAAAGCCCCCCCACCCCTCCCTCCAAACGACCTTTTTTTTCTCTTATTATTTCTGTAATTCCAGCTCCACCCAAAAGGGGGAAAGAGAGAAAAAAAATGTTTAACATGCAAACGACACCGGCTCCTTATTTATTTATTTATTTTACTTTATTTTTTTTTTTAATCTCGACTCCATCGGCTTACTAATCCAATTTTTTCTTTTCGTTTTTTCCCCCTTCCATTTGTGTGGTCCGTTGTTGGTACATCGGTGGTCTAAAGACCTGAGAAGACCTTGAAAAGGAGTTTGGCGGCCATGTTTGCACGTCGGTAGAACATCCTGCCCATACGGTACAAAAATATGTTTTGCAATATATTGCTTTTCCCTTGATGCATTCTAAATTGCATAGCATTTTGCGGAACTACCGTATATGCTCTCGTATATTGCGAGAAATTTATGGTGAAAAACACGAAGTCTAAAAACTAAAATATTTTGTGTTTTACTTCAATTTTAAAACAAAAATGACATCATTTCCTGTTTAAATCCCATGTTAAAACTTAAAATATACTTAAACTAAAATTGTTATTTTTATTTTTGAATGCAGCTACTGTAATTACATTTTTTTTATTTTTAAAACTTAAGTGTAACGTACGTTCGTTGGATATACAGCAGAACCTCGATTATCGAAACACCGGTTATCCGAACGTTCGATTATCCGAACAGCAGTACGCGATTTTTATCAATTTTTTACCGGTTTTTATCGGTTTTTTAATAGATATTTAATCTTCTTTTTAATGGGTTTTTAATGATTTGTGACAATTTTTATCCATTTATGGTGGTTATAATACTTTTTAACAATATATTTCCATTTTTGGTGGTTTTAATGCTTTTTAACAATATTTTAGTGACTTTTTATTTTCATATGCAGTACATATGTGTATAAACCTAATGTTCGATTATCCGAAAAATCTGGTTTTATGAACACTTATGTCTCCCAATTAGTTTGGATAACTGTGTATGGAATTATGGATATTAGTACAGTAATTCGTTAAACAAGCCTGAAAATGACATTTTGACATTTTATTTTAAATAAATAAATTTTTCTATCGTAATTCGTATTGCATTATTCAGAATGTTATGCAACAAAATTAACAGTTCGCATTTTACGTAGACATGCCATTTTAAGGCTTATTTTCCTACAAAATCTCCTAGTTTGCATTATACACGAGCATGCATGGTAAGTATATTCTTTGTGCATTAAATAATGCATTTCATAACACAATTGAAAAAACTCATTTTAAGAAATAATAGTATTGGGAACGCATAAGCATGCACAAAGTACGCACATATGTACAGTCGAAACTCTTTATAACGAATCGCGATATAACAAATTATCGATATAACGAATACCAAAAAATGGCTGGTTTGGTTGGCTGGCCATAGAACACCATGTTAAAAAATTTTGATATAACGAATTATCGTTACAACGAATCGATTTTTCGGGTCCCTAGCGATTCGTTATAAAGAGTTTCGACTGTATTACAAAATATATTGCAATATAATTTCAATCTATTTTTGAACCATAAGAGTTTATTAAAACCAAAGACTTTTAGACCTCTTTCGGGCCATCTTCAGTAGTTATAAATGAATAAAAATAAAGCAAATATTTGTTGTTTGGTATTTCTTGAGGCCAAACACGAGGGTAATGATCGTATTGGTCTTCCATCTGAGGCAACAGTGCCCCGAATAAATAAAATGTGAGATAACCCCAACCGACATGGTAATTTCGATCTGATATATCGATGCGAAAAGGGATGTTGTAGTGGTGGTTTTGTTGTCTTGTCTTTAACATGAACGATCAATATTTGATTTGCCCCACATCAATCATGGATTCTTCGCGGGGTGCCATACTATAGTTACCGTTATAAAACTTTCGTTACACCGCATACATGCCGGGGACTGATCATGGGATTGCCGATCGATTGAATTGAGACTTTTATGTTGCTACGGCCTAACAAAATGAATAATACATAAGCAAATAATGATCATACGATGACAAACCACTCAAATCTACCGATCTACGTGTGTATTTGAAGCGAAGAATTGCAAATGACAGAAATTTTTGGTTAGTGACCTAAATAGTAGTCGCATTCAATAACTTTTCGTCTAAATTTTCGTCTCGTACAAATTTTTATAAAAATAAATGTCCTATGTTTAAACTGCAAAACTTGATCCAGAATTTCAGATCGAGTTCTACAGTTCGAGCCCAGTATCTTGATGCTAAATTCGTACTGTGCATGCCATCCTGCGCAGACACTTTTCTAATTCCAGTTGTTATATTTAGCAGAATTAAGCCTAATAATGCTAAAATAAAGTAGATAAACAATAATATTTTGGTTCTACATTGTAAATTACTTATAATAATGAGTTTATTGTTGCTTATTTACTCTGTTTTAGCATTATTAGGTGTACTATTAGGCTTAATACTGCTAAATAACAACTCGAATTAGAAAATCGTCTGCGCAGAATGGGATGCGTCATACGAATTTAGCATCAAGATACCGTGCGCTGACTGTAGGTCAAGTGTAGAAAATGGGAGCAACAATACCGTATTATCGCGACAAAACTGTATTTTTGTATTTAACATAGCGAACGTTGAACATACGGTACGCTAAGTTTGTTACGTTAACTACACAAAAAATATTACCGTATTTTACAGATTAAGAGTCGCCCTCGTTTTGTCCGACGTGAACGTATTATTTTCTTGACGCGCTGTGATTGGTTGAGAGATGCATTGAATTACATTGACAAAAAACCCCGTTCTGTCTACATTGCTAAAAACAGATAAGGTTAGGTCTGGGGGGTCCAGGGGGTCCAGGCCCCCCCTTATTAGGAAAAAAGAAGCTAACACCTCGAAATACATCAATTTGAGAAAACTTACATTGACGAAACGAAGCGCCATCGTTAGCTCTCAACCAATCACAACGCACCATGAAAATAATACGTTTACGTCGGACGTGAACATAGCCACTGCCTAAATAAAAATCTTGTTCAAAAGTTCATAATTTCTACTCGCATACGTATGCAAACGTTGACAGGTAGTTGCAGGAAGGTTATGATGGGAAAAGCACCTGTCACAAACTTTGTATACTTTTGGGACTGAATAACGATAACGGTAACTAGTTACCAGTTTGCGATTACTCGTTCAACCCCGCAGGTTTAGTCTTATCGCCGTTCCACTAGGTAAACCTCACACTCCCTCAGCACCACAGCTGCCTGGATCAGAAGCAGAAATTCCAACTTAAATCAATACCCGAATCGGAATTCGATACGGATGCAATGAAATGTTCTCCACCAACTTAACACACGCATTCTATGTTGACGCAACGTTATATTGACAATCGACACGCAAGATCCGTTCTTTGGTGTCTACGTCGAAATGCCCAATTCTATGGGTGAACCCGATACGCCATTCCATTCTTTCTTCAGCCTTTCTTCGTGCCTAGGCTTGACAAAAGGACCGAGCCGCACAACCCGCCTATGGGCCGAGCTACTCTTTCACCTCGCGCGGATAATGAACTTGTACTGCCGGTCGACAATAAATCACCGGTTTTGCTTCACCTGCCGCCCAAATCACAATGGTTGAGAAAAATTCTTGTTTTCTTGGACAAAAGAAGCCGAGACGACATTAGCTGTCAAGGTCGTGAATAAATAAGGGGAAACTGGCACGATTTTAATCCTTTCTCATCGAAACACAAGTTGAGCGCCATTGGGCCTGTCGGTACTTGGATGGATGACCTACTGACAGGGCCAACTGGCAAAAAGTTATTTGCAAAATAGAATTTTTATCAATTTTTCTTAGAAATTTTAAAGTGTGGTGGGGCTTCTCTGAGCACAGAGCCTTGATCTAAAGCCTGGAAAACGACGTCAGAGCCAGCCCTGCCAACTGCTGACTTATTTTTCTATACAAGGTCAAATTATGCTTTTTTGGAACCCAAGACAATATTTTTCAGGCCCCTTGTAGCATAAATTAAGCATGTGTAATTATTTTGTCTGAAATTGACAATTTTTGGCCTAAAGTTGAATTTTTTAGCCTAAAATTTAATTTTTTTGGCATAAAAATGAATTTTTTGGCCTAAAATTGAATTTTTTTGGCCTAAAATTAAATTTTTTGGCCTAAAATTGAATTTTTTGGCTTAAAATTGAATTTTTTGGCCTAAAATTGAATATTTTTACCTAAAATTGGATTATTTGGCCTAAAATTGAATTTTTTGGCTTAAAATTGAATTTTTTGGCTTAAAATTGAATTTTTTGGCTTAAAATTGAATTTTTTGACTTAAAATTGAATTTTTTGGCCTAAAATTGAATTTTTTGGCCTAAAATTGAATATTTTGACTTAAAATTGAATTTTTTGGCCTAAAATTGAATATTTTGACTTAAAATTGGATTTTTTGGCCTAAAATTGATTTTTTTGGTTTAAAATTGATTTTTTTTGGCCTAAAATTGAATTCATTCACTTCCGCTTCCCAAAAGCCCATCCGGCCCTAGATGCTTGTCCATTTTGTCTATCATTTCTACAGCCAAATATTCAAGATTTCTGTTTGTGTTGTTTTTAGTGTTTTCCTACAAAGAACGGACACCAAAAACAGCCAAAAACCATCGCCAAAAACCGCAAAAACAACCCACCCGAGTGTTTTCCGAAGTGGAAATCACAAAAACCTTCTCACCACTGTCAATCTAAGGTCCTATTACTATGGCAAGAACATCCACCTCCCACCTAACTGGTTTTTCAACCGCTTTTCCTAATTCAAAGCACAAATGCAAGGCTAAGACTACGAAAACCGTGCCGATTCGGCAATAATGCCTCTCATTTAGTTGTTGGTATTCGTACGATTCTTTTTTTTTAGTTCATGCGCGTTTGTCGATGCGTGCTGAATACGAAATTCGGACCCATCGATCCGACCCGCAGTTCATTGTTTTAAAAACACATATAACATGCAGCGGTTATCAAAGGCGTTTGTTTCGAATTTGTGGTCATAAAGGGACCTTCAAGTGCTGTTCCACGAGGTTATCGATAACACCCTTTATGAAAATGAAAACAAACACGGAGGACGCTTCCCCGCGTCGCATCAAAACCAATTTCCAACGCTCGAAACGTAAAAATTCGACGACGACATGAGAACCATCAGCTGCCGTGATGAGAAGCAATTGTCAATTGACATTTCAATTCATCAAGTTCGTCTATGGACGTGACACACGCTTCATTCATCACTCGAGACTGTGGCACACGACCAATGGGAGTCGAGTGTCGTCCTCAATGAGGAAAGAGACGAGGGCGGATGATGAAATGAAATGATGACTAAAATTGATTTGACCAATCAATCATCGCCTGAATATTCAGAATTGCAGTACACGAGTTTACATTTTCACCGGTTTTATATGCACAATTTCTAAGTAAATTGTACACAACCGCAGGTGAATGCTATAAAAGACTTATATCAGCGGCCTTAAAATTATCTAGGGTTAATTTATGAAGAATAAAAGACAAGTTTTATCAATTCAAATGCACACTCTTTCTATAAACGGAAACGAAATGGACACCAAAAACAACGGGTTCCATTTACTTGTACTCTATTTTCCCTTATTTTTACACTAAAAATAAATAAATTTTACACGACCCCGCCTTCTTTTCTCTACCTAACCTAACCTAACCTAACCTAAACCAGTCCTTGATGTGTATGGATTTATTTTGTGTAGAAATAAGGGAAAATAGTGGTGATATTCAGAAATTTAGTGTAAAAGTCAGGGATTTTTAGTGTAAAAAATAAGGGAAAAAGAACCATAAACCATCACCAAAAACCACTATCAAATGGTTTATTTAGCCTGCTTTAACCCTTTCACTGTCAAACCCGTAAATATACGTTGTGCTTGACACCGAGGTTCTGTGCTTGCAAAAAAACACCCGACAGTGAAACGGTTAAGCCGCTATAGCGCGGGTTCGACCAGAATACCGATAAACTCTGTTTATATCGGCATTCATAAGTGAAATTTCCCAAAGTTGATTATTTTACGCATAGCGACATCCTTCTGTTACTTAATACAGTGCAGTCGAAACTCTTTATAACGAATCGCAAGGGACCCGAAAAATCGATCCGTTATAACGAGAATTCATTATATCGAAATTTTTAAACATGGTGTTCTATGGCCAGCCGACCAAACCAGCCAATTTTAGGTATTCGTTACGTCGATAATTCGTTATATCGCGATTCGTTGTAAAGAGTTTCGACTGTATACCGTATTCCTTCGATTAAGAACCGCTTCGAATTGGAGCCACGACTAAGAGAGTAAAAATACCGTATTATCGTGACAATACGGTATTTTTTTGTATTTAACGTTACAAACGTTGAAGTTACACATGAAAATCGAAGTTGCGGTTGACGATTACAGCTTTGAATAGGAACCACGGCTTTTATTCGAAGTATAATCAGCGAAATCAAAGAAATCCATTTAATTTTGAACGCACGTAAACCGATTAAGTTGATTTTGCGATATCACCATTTGCATTTTGTAAAAGCGGCAAAAGTTATCCCAAAATCAACATCTGGCAGCTACAACACGCCTCCGGTGGGATTTTCTGCAGCTATTTTTTTTCCATCTGAAATAGTAATGACTAAACAGAAAACAAGGACCACGGCAAAAGTTACCCGAGAAACCCACATCTTGATTTTTATTTTCTCGTTTTTTTCCTCCCTTTTTTATTGTTTCTTTTTGAAATTCCCGTATTAAAAGAATCGAGTGAAATCGAGATGACATTTCGGCATTGGTTGTTGGTGCCCCCACCCCGACTCGGTTACGTGGGGCCCCTCCAACGACGAATCGATCGCCGACTCAGCCTCAACTGCAACTGCTCTTCCTCGTTTGTTCCAATCCAAACTTTTAAGGCCATCGCCCTCCCACAATGCACCGCGCAACATCCAAAACTAACCTCAAATCCTCCGCATAAACAAATTATTAAACGCATCCAGGAAGATCAAAAAATTTTTTTAGAAAAATAAAAAAATTCTCAAAACCGGAAACACCGAAATTAATCCACAATTAAACCGCTAAAAACGAAAAAAAACGCACGCCATCGCGCATCATTTACCACTACCCCAAATGACGTCATCTAATATCCGAATTAATCTAACATTTTATCCGTTTTATCCGGAAGAAACTGACATTTATCGCTAAATATCGAATTTACCACATTTAATCGATTCTAATTGAAATATAACGTTAATTTAGGGCATTAATTCACTAAATTCTGTATGAAACAACATTTTTAACTCACGGAATCGAGAAGAAACCCATAAAACACATTACCTAGTATGACGTAACTATGGGGCTGAGCATCCTCCTGCCAAACCGCGCACGTTGTGGACAATACGTGAATCAAAAGGGTTGCGGACAGGGCGAACCGAGTCGACGTCAACCCCGCACGCACAACGGCGACTAAACCACGCACAAACCACCACATGGCACACTCGTGGATCCCAGGAACATCACACCACGAACATCTGAAATATTCATAAATCGAAATTAATATTTTTCCAGTCAAAAAAACGCTCAAAACACGCACAAACGGTTCGATTTTTAAACGACCAAGATGATCACTTCCTGCCAGTGTATACACAACACAGTGTATCCGAACCGGGCGCACAAAATGCGACTTTTTAGACGGAATCGGGTCGTCGGGGGCTCCTCACCTCGTCGGACACTCGTGGTATTCAAGCACTAGTTTCAGGTATATCCGATCGATTGATAAATGCACATAACAACACGAAAAACGGGCGAAAATCCACGCGAAACACTGGGATCGGTTCGCTGAGTGCAGCGATGGCGGCGCCTGTCTCTACCAGACCAGTTCCAGTTATCTACTCTCGTTGGACGATCATTGCGCCGCGCTATTGGTTCTGCGAATCGCACGTGATCGAATGCAATGGCGGTCGACCTCGCATCAGGGCGCGACCAAGTAGTCTGTAGGGGAGACAGCAAGGGGGGAAAATTCAAGGGAGGAATAAATAAATGATGGCGGGTTTAAACGTTTTGTATTTTTTTTTTCTTTTTCGTTTTTGTTTAATAAAAAGATTGTTTGGCTTTGATTTCGTTGGGGTGGTGTTGAGAGAAAATAAATGTTTCTTGAAGGATTTTTAAATGGAACTTGTTTGGCCGATGATTTTTCCTCGTTGAGTGCAGTGACCCTCGTGACTTTCTCACTTTCCTCAAGTCCAAGGTGTCTGACAAGTGACATGTTAAATGAAGAACGTGTATTTATCATTTATTTTTGGAACGGGGTGACGTCAGGGCGATTCGGATTACACACTTGCTGGAGGCCCCTTCAGAAATATGAATATTTTCTTTTGGGGCCTTGGAAGAAGTGAAAATATAGTTTTAGGGCCTTGATAAACATGAAAATATAATTTTAGGGCCTTGAAAAATATGAAAATATAATTTTAGGGTCCTGAAAAATATGAAAATATAGTTTTAGGGCCCTGAAAAATATGAAAATATAATTTTGGGGCCTTGAAAAATATGAAAATATAGTTTTAGGGCCCTGAAAAATTTGAAAATATAGTTTTGGGGCCCTGAAAAATATGAAAAGATACTATTGGGCCATGAAAAATAAGAAAATATAATTTTGGGACCTTGAAAAATATAAAAATATAATTTTGGGGCCTTGAAAAATATGAAAATATAGTTTTAGAGCCCTGAAAAATATGAAAATATAGTTTTAGGGCCCTGAAAAATATGAAAATATAATTTTGGGGCCCTGAAAAATATGAAAATATAGTTTTGGGGCCCGGAAAAATATGAAAATATAGTTTTGGGGCCCTGAAAAATATGAAAATATAGTTTTAGGGCCTTGAAAAATATGAAAATATAGTTTTAGGGCCCGGAAAAATATGAAAATATAGTTTTGGGGCCCTGAAAAATATGAAAATATAGTTTTAGGGCCTTGAAAACTATGAAAATATAGTTTTAGGGCCCGGAAAAATATGAAAATATAGTTTTGGGGCCCTGAAAAATATGAAAATATAGTTTTAGGGCCTTGAAAAATATGAAAATATAGTTTTAGGGCCTTGAAAAATATGAAAATATAGTTTTGGAGCCCAGAAAAATATTGATAATGTCTTTCAGGGGCCCCCCTGAAAAATATGAAAATATATTGTTGGGCCTATGAAATGTATGAAGATTTTTTTTTGGGGCCCTAAAATATATAAAATAATGCTTTTGGGCCCCTGAATAAATGTTGAAATTTCTTTTGGGCCCTTGAGAAGTATGGAAAAGTAGGTGCATTAGAAACGTTTTCAAAACGAGTGTAAATGTGTTTACACTCGTTTTGTAAATATCGTGTAAACTGGTTAAACGGAAACGACCTGCACGCCACGTTTAAATCTCCGTTCAACGAGTTTTCTCGTTCAAAACGGGTCTTGCTGGCAGCCATCTTGGATTTTCGTTAGACCGGTCGCAACGATCTCGATCGGAAGAACAATTTTGTAGCAGTTATTGTTTTATTTAGAGTAAACAACAACAATAATGATCATCACTATGGTTATTGTTTTTGGCCCAAGAAATGTATGAAAAGACACCGTTGGGCCCCTGAAGGAGTGAATATTTGCTTTTGGGCCCATAAAATATATAAAAATTTGCTTTTGGGCCCCTAAAAATTAAAAAATACATTTTTTGGACCCCTAAAAAATATATAAAAATTTGCTTTTGGGCCCCCGAAAATGTAAAAATATAACGTTTAAGCATATTTGGGCCCCTGAAATATATGAAAATTTGCTTTTGGGCCCCTAAAAATTTAAAAATACATTTTTTAGACCCCTAAAAAATATAAAAATTAACAACGGACCCCCGAAAATATAAAAATATAACGTTTAAACATATTTGGGCCCCTGAAAGACATGAAAATTTGCTTTTGGGCCCCTGAAAATTTAAAAATACGTTTTTCAGACCCCTAAAAAATATAAAAATTAACAACGGACCCCCGAAAATATATAAATATAACGTTTGGGCATATTGGGCCCCTAAAAATATAAAAACACAACATTTTCGCATATTTGTGCCCCTAAAAAAATCAAAATAAATCTTTCGTGCCCCAAAAATACCAATAAACTCTTCTGGGCCCTAAAACCAACCCAAATTAAATTTTAGAGGCCCAAAAATAAAAAAAATTAATTTTCCCAAACAATTATCCATCCCACGCCCCACGCCCCGGGCCCCGGGCCCCTCACACAAATGACCCATCATTCCTACTCCTTTTCATCCCTCGCCAAGCAAGCAGTCCACTCCGTGTCTCGCCAATTACGGTCAATTGTTTCTATATCTTAATACGCGAAATGATGTGGTCAGCGAACGTTGCGAGCATCGATCGATGCGCGGACGATGATTGGATGCTGAGAAGGAAAAGAAGAGTGACGAGAGAGAGAGCGAGAGAGCGAGCAGGAAGAGGGCAATCAGTAGATGTGGTTGCTGCTGGTCTCAGCACAACGTGATGCTCCGTCTTGATCGACGACGACAGGCCAACTGACAAGAGAAAAAAGACTCGCCGAGTTTGTCCCAGGGGGCCCCAAAAGGGACGCAGTCCACGTCGATTTGATTAAATTATTTGAATTCCTCTTGGTGCGCTTCAGGTGTGATTGTGGGAGCGGGAATTAGATGGATTGGACGCGGTGTCGTGGTGGCGTGGTGTTTTTGTTGGAGGTAAACAATGTTAGGGGGGGATTGGGGGGAGGTTTTGGTTTAGGTGGAATTTATTTGGGAATTAGGTTCGGGTGGTGTCGGAAGTTTAAGGGGTTTAGGGATGAGTGTTTGGTTTTTTTGGGAAGTGGGTTTGGTTTGGGGTTTTTTTGTGGATTGTTGGATGTGTGTCAAATTCGGGGGGAATTAAGAGGAAAAGGAAAGGATAAGGTTGTGGAAAAAAAGGGAAAGAGGCGTGTTAATTGAATGCGTGTAATGAGTTGTAATGACAGAACAAATGTTCTATTTTTTTGAGGAAATTTTGGTAAGACTTGGAAAGGTTTGGTATATTTAGAGAAAATTTAGGCAAATTTGAAGAAATTTGAGAAATTTTGGCAAATTTGAAGAAATTTTGATAAATTTGGCAAATTTTAAAAAATTTTGAAATTTTTTGGCGAATTTTAAAAAAATTTGAGATTTTTTGGCAAATTTTGAGAATTTTTGGCAAATTTTAACAAATGTTAAAAAATTTGAGAAATTTTGACAAATCCTGAGAAATTTTGACGAATTTTGACGAATCCTCAGAAATTTTGACGAATTTTGAGGAATATTGAAAAATATTGAGAAATATTGGCAAATTTTGAAAAATATTGGCGAATTTTGAGAAATATTGGCGAATTTTTCAGAAATATTGGCAAATTTTAGAAATATTGGCGAATTTTGAGCAATATTGGCGTATTTTGAGAAATATTGGCGAATTTTGAAAAATATTGGCGAATTTTGAGAAATATTGGCGAATTTTCTAAAAAATTGGCGAATTTTCTAAAAAAATTGGCGAATTTTCTAAAAAATTGGCGAATTTTCTAAAAAATTGGCGAATTTTCTAAAAAATTGGCGAATTTTCTAAAAAATTGGCGAATTTTCTAAAAAATTGGCGAATTTTCTAAAAAATTGGCGAATTTTCTAAAAAATTGGCGAATTTTCTAAAAAATTGGCGAATTTTCTAAAAAATTGGCGAATTGTCTAAAAAATTGGCGAATTTGCTAAAAAATTGGCGAATTTTCTAAAAAATTGGCGAATTTTCTAAAAAAATTGACGAATTTTAAGAAAAATTGGAGAATCACTAAAAAAAAATTTATATAACAAAAATTACAGTACATAAAGTCCTGTAATGAAACATCGAACATCAAATTCCACCAATTCCACAATCCAAATTCTTAATCTTCCATATTCCCGACCTCCTCTTTTACTCACAGACCCTCCACCCCGTCTTCCACAAACTCTTCCATTACCCCACCAACAAAACCAAACATCATTTCATCCACACATCACTTCTCATTCCAAATAACCCCAAAATAAAAACAAAAACCCAAAAAAATCCTTCCACGAATCGTTCGAGCATTTCACATTGAGATACATTAAATCTACTCCTCTGGCAACTCTCCAAAAGCCGCACACGAACAAATTTGTCAGGTGAAACGAACACAAAATGAAAAAAAAACCAAAAAAAACATGTTCCGTTTCCCCCAAACCTCTAAAACGTGTGAAAAACACGTCGAACACAACAACCGAGGTGTTATTACACAATTTAGGTCACCACATAAACCCCAAATTCAATAATTAGGCCTAACTTCACCTTGACCACAATTTTCCAACGTTTATTTATTTACATTCCGCCGCGAAGACAAATTTCCAAGTCATCAAATGGCCTCGCTCTCTCCGCACAAATACGCGAGGCCGAAATGACGTCATGACGTATTATTAATCGCACGAAGGGTCTGTGAATAGGAGGTGGGGTTACGAGTCAAGGTCAGTTGGCGGTAAACAGAGCAAATTACACGAGACGCGTGAATTTAAAGACTGTGTGAAGCCATAACCGCAATTTTCACCTGAGCTGTTGGAAAGATTAAAAGAAAAAACGTGAGGAAGGAAAAAAAATAAGAACAGAAAACATGGCGTGGAAATTAGAGAAATTGACATGACTGACACGGAAAATAAGCGCCGTTGGATGACGTTTGCATTTAAATTTACATTTTTGGAATTGTTCCATTTTTATTTCTGTAATTATGCATTTATTCGTTTGTAGGAAAAAAGATTTAATTGCGTGTGAACCGAATCGTGTGAATTAGAATAAACGTGGTCTGCGGGGCCCTTCGTTGGGGCCCCGTGTAAAAAAAAAATTTTATTTGGACATTTTTATTCTTTTGGTATTGGGGGCCCCCACGCAGCCATTTTGGGGCCCTACGTAAAAATTTATTTTCAAACGATTATTTTGTCGCCAGGGAAGAGGCCCTTCTCGCAGCCATTTTTGGGGCTCTTCTCGCAGCCATTTTTGGGGCCCTAAGTAAAAAATTATTTAAAAAAAATTATTTTATGGGAAATTGTAAATTTTTCTTTCTACATTTTTTAGGTATTAGGGGCCCCGAACTTACATGGGGCCTTTCTCGCAGCCATTTTGGACCCTTATATAATTTATTTATTTTTTCAAATTTGGTATTGGGGCCCCCCACGCAGCCATTTTGGGGCCCTACGTAAAAATTTATTTTCAAAAGATTATTTTGTCGCCAGGGAAGGGGCCCTTCTCGCAGCCATTTTTGGGACCCGAAGAAAAAAATTATTTAAAAAAAAAATATTTTATGGTAAATTGTAAATTTTTTTTCTAAATTTTTAGGTATTAGGGGCCCCGAACCTGCAAGGGGCTCTTCTCGCAGCCATTTTGGACCCCTATATAATTTTTTTTTCAAAAATTATTTTATGGGAAATTGTAAATTTTTCTTTCTACATTTTTTAGGTATTAGGGGCCCCGAACTTACATGGGGCCTTTCTCGCAGCCATTTTGGACCCTTATATAATTTATTTATTTTTTCAAATTTGGTATTGGGGCCCCCCACGCAGCCATTTTTGGGGCCCTAAGTAAAAAATTATTTTCAAAAAATTATTTTATGTTAAATTGTAAATTTTTCTTTCTGCATTTTTTAGGTATTAGGGGCCCCGAACCTCCATGGGGCCCTTCTCGCAGCCATTTTGGACCCCTATAATTTTTTTTTTTCAAATTTTTTTTTTTCAAATTTTTTTTTCTTCTATATTTTTAATTTCTAGAAATTGAGAGCCCGTGTAGGGACGGGGCCCCGAATCGTCCTTCTATAATTTAACTTTTCTCCTCTCTTTGTAATCAATTTCGATGAAACCGCTAAATTCACCTCCAGTGCATCTCTCAACATCACAAAGGTGTTTTACTCTAATTAAGGTGTGCTGATGACACGTGTGGTCACCTAAATGAATAAATCTAATGATATCAGAGTAGATTTACTTGACACCATTACCCGGGTTTACTTCAACACCTATCGAGGCCCCACATATAGAATTACGCAGCATAAATATCCCTACAAAACCTATAATTAGACATTTAGAAATTAAAAATACCAGAAACTATAATCTAACAAGACTAGCAGGGGCCGAAATGGATAACTAATGTTTTTATATTATAGGGAGTCATTCAGGGGCTTTGAGACTACCTATGTGTCCATTTGTGGCCACTGGGTGCTAAGGTTACTACGTTTTACAATGAAACTCAGGCTATTTATTCAGCAGACAAATATTGGGATAGCAAGGTGTTGATCCCTAAATGTAGTGGACATGACCACTCACTCTCGTGGCCAAACTCAATTTCCCCAGCCGTATAACAACATGACTTGAAGGCACCAATTTTTATTTTTAGCATGACCAGTTCTCCCAGAAACGTGACTGCAACAGTCTTTAATTGGCTTTTCACATTTGCTAGTAAAATCTTGACCAACCAGACCAATTATTCTCATTAAATAAATGATTTTTTGCTTGTTGGTTCATTTTGTGTGGTCTACAACACAGTCTATCTGTATCTGCACAAACGACCTTGAAAACTGCTTGCAAGGTTAGAATTGGGGTCAGTTTTAGATCAGACACACCCAATCGTCGTGCCCAACCTATTTACACGCATTTCTTATCAGTAACTTGAACCAAGACTTCGAGTTACTCAGAAAGTTTTCTTTCGAGAGTGGAAAATGGTGAAAGTGGATCGTTAAAATGGCGGTATAGTGCGTGGGAACTCGGCGCCGTTTAGTGGAACACCGTCCACATCCCGAGGGAAAAGCGAACGGGATATTTCACCAGAACCCCACCCAAAGATGCGTCTGGGTTCACACACCTGTATAATCAACTAAAATTAGGGCCAAACGATGTAGCTGTTGAAACATAGATTTTACTAAAATGCGCCGTAAAACATATTCAGACACTAGATGGCGAAATTATTATTGTTGCGTAGTATGTTTAACACTAGCGAGTGTGAAAGGTTGAATACTTGTTGTCTCAGATAATTTCAAATGAATTTATATCTCCTAAATTGTAGTCGGATAACCTTGTGTATCTCTGCGAAAGATTTACACATATAAATATTTATACATTTTCAAACTTTTGAAAATTAGTAGTAAATCCTCGAGACGAAAGCTAATATTTCCAATAAATTGTAAATTTGTTGTTTAAAATATTATGTTTACAATCAGTTTTCTTTCAGACGGAAATGTCGGACCCGTATTCTTAATATATTCCGCAAAAGATTGCGGTTAATCGAGCTTTCCGGTTATTCCAATGCAGAATAAAGCGGCTTTTACTGTATATATCAAATCAAAGCTTTCGCCATCATCTCTTTTGCGTTCCTTCACCTACATTGCTCAAAGGTAGATGTCACGAGGCCAATAGGATGCTACAAATAAATGTTGGCGTAAATTGTACGTGCATGTAATAACGTGGAGAAATTTCTCATCTTTGACACGCTTTGAATAGAAGAAGACTTATTGGAAATTGTAATTTCTTTTTCTTGGCAGAATCCATTTGCAGGGTTAGAAATAAAATGATCTCTAATTAACTTGGCCATTCAACATTGATTAATGAAACTTTGGAAGTCTCGTAGGACTTCTTTTCTAATTAACCCTTTTATTGGAGAAATTGCAATGATAGCATTTTTGTTTACCGGTGTTTTTTTATGTGGGATGTCGAGCGAGAAAGAGAAATTTAGTGCTTTAGTGTTTCTGAAATGTGGAATATAAAACAAGACACCCATGGGCGTTGAACCAAATAGGTTAATTATACAGTTTAAAAGGCGCTTGTGAATGTTTTTGTAGTAAAAAATAAAGGATTTTAATTTTGGTGTGTTAGGTTAGGTTACTATTAAAAAATTGTGCTACTTTTTTATTGATATTTTCACGCAAGAAAACAACAAGAAAAATGTGCTAAAAGGGTGTGAACTGAGAGGTGTGAACCCAAATGGAGTAAAATTGATGTAAAATTGGTAAAAATTAATTTAAGAAAGATTTCATCAACAAAACAAAATGGTGGGTGAAATAAATCAAAATTAATTCAGTGTGTTCCTCATAGAACACAATTTTTATTTTTATTTTATTTTTCCACCTGTTAATTTACACGATTAAGGTGTCATGTTACTCCACATGAGAACACGTTCACACCATTTTAATTTCTACAATAATTGTACACCACCAGGGAATAATTTTATTCCGTATTTTCTCACTAGAGCGCGCCAACGATCTATGACTGCACAAATTCCATTTTCAAACGCCTTTTTTTTTCGGATGATTTCAAATTGTGTTTAATTCTGCCTGTACCAAAAAAAAAAGACTATTCTTCTCACCAAAACAACTACTCTTGCCACCAACATACTAATAAATAAATAAATAAAATAAATAAATAATAAATAAATAATTAAACGGTTCGAACAAAAAAAATACACCAAAATAAAAATATTAACAATTTTCCTAACAAAACATCACTAACAATTAATGTATTTGTAATTTTATTCCCACACACCAAAAAGAACCCCCAAAAAATATAAATTTCTTTTCTATTTTCATACAGCACTACTAATCCTCCACCATGAGTTTACATTGCGACCGCTAGAGGTACCGCAATCGCAATGACGCACCAAGCATCTCTCCCTCTACATCGAAAGAGTCAGAGCGGTGTTTGGCTTGTTTTTTATTTTTCTACTTTATAGCGGGGACTGGTATGACAGCCATAGAACTCCATAATTACTTTTTAAAATTTCTATCATTCCATTTTGGCTATTTTAACACGGCTCCAATCAGGACACACACACTTATGGAGTTTAACAGGCTTTACCCGACTCTGTAAGCGGACAAAGAGTTTCTCACCACTTTATGTTCTTATCCGGAGACCAGTTGAATTAATTAATTGATGTCGGCCTAATCGACTAACACGACTGTTTATGCCGCAACAATGGCCTGTTTTACGGGCAGATGTTTTGTTTTGGGCGTCTGTGTGTTGCAAGAGGTGAGTTTTTCATTATAAGCGCATGTAATCAAGTTAATGAGTGCATAAAGTATGTTTTATGCATGTGTGCAGTGCAATCACCCTATTCTTGTTTCTGTGTGATTATGTCAACAACTTTTCACATCATAATGGATGTTATTCTCAGCGGTTTGTGTGACTGCAAAATTTCATTTATATTTTTTGGAAATGTTTTTGTTGGTAACCATGGCAACTGTCACATGTAGTTATTGATTTGTCTACCTGTGTGATGAGTTTGACACAAAATTGGGTTTTTTCTCTCTGAATTTGAATTTATTTTAAGTTTTATTTTATTTTATTTTATTTTTCAGATTGCCACCGCGGAGCGACAGATTTTCGATTTTTTAGGTTACATGTGGGCACCGATAATCGCTAACTTTTTACAAATAATATTTGTGATTTTTGGATTTTTTGGAACATATCAATTTCGACCAAAGTATCTTATAATGGTACGAAGCAGGTTTTATTGCTTTAATTTAACATTTGGAGACCTATTCGGTACCTGTTTGTTATCTTAAATGTCCACCGCTGCGGCATTTTTGGCTTGCATTTCAAATTATCGCATTTCTTAGATTAAATACGTTTAAATACGTTAACAATTTTGAAATTTATTTATTTATTTATTTATTTATTTATTTATTTATTTATTTATTCGAAGAAATACAATATTATAAAAATATATTTTCGTATTTCTACGATTCTAAGTCGCACTTTTTGACGTGTAAGCATCTGTAGCCTTTCCGCACTTTTCGCTAGTAATTTCTTCCTGAATGCACGCAGAAATATCAGCACAAGGTGCAGAAAGACTAAAAAATGTGATGACATCTTACGATCAAAGCCTTTTTTCTGTTGGTGGTACGGATATTAGTGTGCTTCTCACAATCGATGGTGTCTTAGAATCGAAGAAACACGGTAATTTCATTAAATTTGATGACATTAGTATTGATTTAATTTAAAGCGCATGCATGTAGCGTAGTCGTGGGCGTATAATAACAAACAAGTAGTTTTTATTTTTTTTTATTACAATTTAATTTTAAGTTCAATTTATTTTTAGATTGGATCAAAGAATTATTAAATAAAGGGTCATAAAATTTTTAATAGAATAAAGCCCATTAAATTTAAATTGCCGTTTTATCAGGTTGATCTAGTTCGATAAATAGGTGGGAAAATGTGGGGGAAAACCGTGTTTTTATTTATTTTAAAAACAATTGCCTTTTACAATTAGTTTTTGCTTAGTTTTCTAACATTTTCAATTCTGGGAAGATCTGCGAGTCAAAAAAGACACTTAAAAACAGCGAACATTACATGTGAAACCAAACTTTCACACAGGCAAAATGTCTAGCGAGAGCAGCAATTGAAAGTTGGAACCAGTAATTAAACATTTGGTCGAGTACTGCACATGTGCAGTGCAAAATCCGATATTACTTAAATTATTACTCAAAATGGATGGTTAAAATTCATTCAGAACTTGAAAAATATTTCTGACTACATGACTGAAACATTTCCACATTCTGAATATTTTCCTGCACATTTGTAACATTTTAAACTAGGGCTTGACTGATTCTATAATTTTCCGATATCGGCAATTCCGATACTGCTACCATATTACCCCGCTTTAAGCCGAGTTTTACCGGCATGCCGGTGTAAGCGAGTGCAAATTTTTTCATTAATTGAGCCTAAACAAACAAAAAAAAAATTTTTACATGTCCAAAATGTAGGAAATTGGCCTAAATTTCTATAAATTTACCCAGATTTTAGTAATAATCTTCAAAACTCAAATTTCTGGCCCAAATTCAAACATAAGCGGGCTAATATGATATTTTTTAGAAACAACTTTCTTATAATCAAATAGTTGGTTGCCAAAAACAGGCTTTTCAAATGCTTAATGTAGATACAAATAAGTCTAATTACATTTTTTAATTGAAATGTGGGTTGGGGAAGAGGGAATGAAATAATTCCTTCCTTTTTATGTCCCTAAAACCTGTTTTAGTAAAAGATTTACTGCCATCAATTGGATGGCCTTCAATAAAATTTTCAGCTGAGTACTTGTTATCTCATCTCATATATATTATTCATTTTATAGTATATAACATGGACTGTGATATGGTTGGCCTGGAATGTGTTTATTGTATGCGTTTACCTCGAAGTTGGGTATCTTAAAAAGGTAAAAAGCAAAAATTCAGAAAAATAAATTTTTAATTTAAAAATGTTTGTTTGCAGGACAATGGCATATTAAACATGGGAACTGGAAGCCGCAGTTGGTGGGAAGTTAATGGAATAGGTTGCAGTCCTAAGTATAACGTATCTTCGATCACGGAAGACGGTTGGAAAAAACCCGTTGCCATAGACGGTTGTCTTTTAGACTACGAATATGTGGAAGTTGTTCACGCCGGCACGCAGATTGCATTAGGGGTACAGATAATATTTATAAAGGAAGTGGCTATGTTCAAGTCCGACGTGAACGTATTATTTTCATGATGCGCTGTGATTGGCTGAGATCCATTGATGTCGATTCGTTTCCTCAATGTAAGTTTTCTCAAATTCGATGTTCTCGAGGTTTTAGCTTCTTTTTGACCCCCCAGACCTAACCTTATCTGTTTTTAGCAATGTAGACAGAACGGGGTTTGTGTCAATGTAATTCAATGCATCTCTCAACCAATCACAGCGCGTCATGAAAATAATACGTTCACGTCGGATGTGAACGTAGCCACTTCGATGTATAAAATGGGGTTATTTCAATTCTAATTCTATTAATTCAATCACTTGCAGTTAATGGGGTTAATTGGAGCTTGTTATTTGCTTCAATCATTTACCCAAGAAGATGACAGTTGTAAGTATCCTTTAAAATTATGAGTACTTGTGCTGATTTTTGTATTGTGTATAAGAAATTGAGATTTACTGCAAATGTCCAAAGCTGATCAGAAAATGCAAAAAAAAAAAAAAAAATTGCAATTTTAGTTTAATAAACAAAGTAAATATTTAATTTTTTCAGTTGATTTCATTGGTGGCTTTGATTCTTATTCTACCTATCACCCTACCACAACCAAGACAGCACACATGCAACTGCAACAAATGTATGTACTTTTAGTACGTACATGCAGAAATTTTTTTTAAAGACACACACTTGCTTGTAGTTGCTTCATAAAATGCACAGCTTGGTTGTATAAATTATTCAGCACTTTTCTATTTACTACTTTTTGTTTTAAAAAAATCAGTTACGGCTATACTGGATGTTATTTTAACGTTTTAAGGTGGAAACACAAGGAAACGGGTAAACTTGTAGCTCCGATCAAACTGAGGACAGCGTTGTTATAACTAACCGCGATATAACGAATTTCTTGTTACAACAAATAGTTAAAAATGGCTTCGTTGGTTGGTTGGCCATAGAACACCATGTTAAAAAATTTTGTTATAACGAACCGATGTTTCGGGTTCCTTGCAATTTGTTATAACAAGGCTTGACTGTATTATTTACCCGGATTGGAGCACATGTATACTCAAACTCAATACAATGTTGATCTATTTCACTGGTGTACTGGCACAAAAAAGTAGCCCAAAACACCAGAATTGTAATCGAACTCCAGACATTGTGATCGATTACCAACATTTACCATGTTTACATGGTCACAGTTTTCCAGATAAGTGAATATTCGGATTTTATTTATCTGGATAACCGTTTGCGTTTACATGATGTTAGTTTTCTGGTAAACATGACGTCATACGAGAATTACCCATACTGCTCTTTGATTATCTGGAACAATAAAATGGCTGTTGATTTCGGTACCAAATGTCGTTGGTATGCAGGCCTAACGTATTTTTACTACAACGATCCGACAATATCTCTATCCAAGTTTTTGAATTTTCGCATGCACGGGTGTTTACATGCAGTTTTCAATGCGCAAAACGCCCAAAATCTAGCTCGTACAACTGGAATTTAGTTTTCCAGATAAATCTGTCTTTTCTAGAAAACTGATTTGTTTACACGATCAGTTTTCCAGAAAAGTAAAATTCGCATTTTCACTTATCCAGATAACTGGGTACATGTAAACATGGTAATTGTCAAAGGTGATGTTTAGACACAGAACTACTTTTCTGCATAGTAGAATACAGTCCAACGTTAGGCGTCATCCGGCTCAAATAGGTCAACGTTGTATTGAGTATGAGTTTAGTGTATTACAGTACCTATACACCGCAAAGCTTTTAAATTGCGGCCCGGGCATTTATTCGTTATTCGGGTCCGGTGGGTCTTCAAAAAATTTGTAAAAACTACTGATTTTTTGCAAAAAATACCATTCTTTGTATAAATCAATGTTTTTTTTTAAAATCATCACCAATTTACTCCCGGCGCTTATTCATTTTTTGCAATTGAATATCGCTTTACAATATTTGCTATTTTAGGCTATTTTAATAATTATCATTAAATCTAAAACAGGAGTCACCGTTGCTATTTCTCTCAGCTAACATTCAATGATGTTTAACTACTAATTTTAATTATCATTCTAGTTCGAGCTAGAAAACAAATCCCCGTCTTGCCATACAGCATCGAATACCGTCGATCGACACCTCAAACTCAGGAGAATGCCTACCAGCGGCCGATGACACCACGCAAGGTCAAACGACGATCAACAAGATCAAAACGTGCAGCTCATTCATACCGGCAAGGTTACTACCAAAATCCAGTAACAAGAATTATGAACCGGTCTTCGGCACACAATCCGCGGCCCGTGCCGCCACCGGCCGCTGCAGGAGGCGAAAGTTCCACGAGCAATGACAGTTATTCAAATTTACCACCCCCTTCGTATTCGTCTGGACAATCAGCACCTCCTGCTTATTCATCAGCATCTACAATGAACATTTTAGGCCTAAACGCATTGCACTTGCACGAAGTAGCGGAAGGCGGAATTGTAAATCCGGGCTACCAATCGCGGCCACTATCGGGATATGATGACAGGCCTAGTCCTATTTACATGAACAACAGTGAAACGGTCATATGACTAGGGCCACAGGGGCGGATGAGAAAGCCGCCTCTGCCAACACCTCCCCATTCAGAATCAGGATACGAGTGGACATAGATTTGCTTGAAACATGCAATTATCTATCCTGATGGTGGCAAAACCCATTTGCCTCATTTTAATATTGAAATATTTTGGAAAATTCAGAACTACTATAAACAAATTATTTTTTTATCAAATTATTTTTTGTTAGTTAAGTCATCTGAAACTAAGGTATTTTTGCTCCCCATTGGGATAACGTGTAAATAATAACCGGTCAATTTATTTCTTAACTGGAAAAGCCTATTTGATTGGTTTAGCGTGTTAAGCGTTGGAGAACTGTAACAAACACTGAGGATTTTTATTTTTTGTGACAGTATTTCGCCATTACAGGTCAAAATGATTAATTTTGTCAAGTGAAAATTAAATCTTGTCCTGCATAATGTGTCTTTATGACCATAGTTTTGATCCAACTTTGTTGGGTCAATGGTTCCTGCAACCACTCTTTAAATTAAAAGACTGGTGGTGATTTATCAGAATACTTGTATTTATATGCAGTGTATTGAAATTAGTGGTGTGTAACCCCTTTTCTGTATATTCAATTTCAACATGTGCTGCCAGGTGGGCAAAATGGTCACAACACTTAGACAACGAAGTTTCATCGAAGTCCAAGGAGACAAACCTTCTTTTTGCAAAATCTGTAATTGTGTGATATTGTAAAATTATGAGCAGCTAAAGAGTTTAAAAACCATTCAATATTCCATCCTTTAAGTGGCTATCAACACTTAATTTATTTTTTATGTACAATTGTAAAACCATACCAATAGATCACCCGTAGTGAATGTAAGAGTACGCTAAGCGTTGCATCACTAAAAGTGTATGTTGTTTTTTATAAAGTGAATTCCTATTAGTTTTTGAGGGGGATATAGGTTAATGCTTTGTGGTGTCATAAGCGAGATTTTCTGCGAAAGAAAGGAGAGAGTTAAAAATTCTATAATAGTATGAAGTTAACGCATTCATTTTTGTTTTATAGAAAGTTCTCAATTTAATTATTTAAATTTAAATAAGAAATTAAACTTTTAAAATTGTCTTCCATTTTTTTTATGTATGCATTCTGTTGAATATTACTTTTAACAACAATTAACTTTGGCATTTTTTATAAAAATCTTTTTGAATTTTTTACTTCTGCTTATTGTGATAGCATTTGTGAGTTGAGCATTTTATCAATTTTTTCATGTTTTTAAAAACTTCTTTCAACTTTCTCTTATTTCTATTGTATTACTCTATGTAGATAATCATAAAATGGCTATTAGAGATCAATTGCCAAAGATAAAACTTTACTATATAAAGATTACAGATGATTAATAAAAGAAATTTTCTATATGTGGTTTTAATTTTTAATTTTTACTTTTTAATTTTTAATTTTTAATTTTTAATAATTGATGACAAGTGAGTCGTGATATTTACAGATTCAAACAAAACTGCTAACTTGAGCCACAGTGCAACAGGTTGGCCCACTCTTATTTGTTAGCTATTTGAACTTGAAGATGCGGTTTGCTCTCATGCACCTGTGAGCGCATGCACCCAAAGTTTGCGCTAACTTAGGAGAAGAAAATAATCTTCAACACTCTCCCTCAGTGAGACACGGTATTTGCAAGCGCCCTAGCTGATATACTGCACCCAACTAATATTAGATTTCACAAACAGACTTCTTTTTAATTGAGCTACAACCATGCTTGTCCAAGCACCATGGTTAAGTATTAAGAGTTGTGGCACCTGTGGTTAATACAGACCCCCGAAAACCTAGTTTTTCTAAACCATCGTTTCCAGTTGAAATTAACGACGTGACAACTTTATGTAGGAAAATAATTGGTGAAATGATGTTGTGAAGTAAATTACTGTTTACATTTGTTTAATTTTTTACTTCTGCTTATTGTGATAGCATTTGTGAGTTGAGCATTTTATCAATTTTTTCATGCTTTTAAAAACTTCTTTCAACTTTCTCTTATTTCTATTGTATTACTCTATGTAGATAATCATAAAATGGCTATTAGAGATCAATTGCCAAAGATAAAACTTTACTTTATAAAACTTTATAAAACTCACAAAAATTAGTTGTCAAACTGTTGAATTTATATAAGTTGATGATGATTGTAACAATAAAAGATATATTCACTTGACTATTTACCTCATTTCTTTTACCCAGACCTGCATGAGCAAATGGTAATATAGTTGAAATAAAGTCGTCAGCAGGAGCAGTGCGTCCAAGATTGGATTCCAACCCTGGACTGAGCGTTAGCGACTGGCAGCAAAAGTCAGGAAGATGCAGGAGCGTCGGGAGAAGTGTCAGGAAGACGTCAGGAAGGGGAAGACGTTATGATGATCTGAAGATCGCAAGTAACGAGGTTCCTTGTCCCTTTTGCACCGGCATTGGATGGATGTCTGGCTCAGGAACGGGAGGGAGCCTCGCGCAATGTTTTAATTGCTCAGGGTCAAAGATAAGACCGAAATCGCAGCCCTGGCATCCAGAGTTCCTTCCATTCGTAGTCAAGGGAGTACATCCCCCTCCTCCACGTCTTTGGGCAACCTGCCCCGAATGCAAAATTATAATCTCATCCGATGGAAAGAGTCCGTACATCAGCCCGGAATTCTTAAGTGAAATCCGAACACCATTAGGAGTCGAACAACATTTGCGCAGACAACTGATCCACCGGCTTGTTTGAAGCTGCCTGCTGGTGTTGAATGGACTAAAAACAGGAAGACTGTTGGGGAATGAGTGATGAAAGATCAGGAGTTGCTCTGTGTTCGCACTGCTTCTAGTCCATTTGCTGAGAGCAAGAAAAGGCTTACCTTTTATTGCATTAGGTTTAGCTATTTTAGTCATTGTTCAATTGCTCAATTCTTTTGTTATTTTACCCTGCTGTTTGTTTCTTCACCTTTGTTGTAAATTATTGCTTGTTGTCATGGTTTAAGCTTTTTATGAGAATTGCTATGAAAATTACTGTTATTTTTACCTTGCTTGTCGTTCTCTATTTTCGTGTAATTATTACTCTTTTTGGCTCTGTTAATTCTTGATTTCTTTGATATTTGACAAATACAGTAAATATATGATCAGAATTTTTTTCCCCATCATCTTTACAAAGACAAAAATAATTTATTAATCTTATGGTTCGTCTTCACTCCCCTTACATTTCTTCAGCATTTTTGTGACATTTCTTTATCAATTCTTCAAAGTAACATTTTATTGATTATAATTGTATTTACTTTGAGAAATTATGTAACTTACTTCTGTCAAGTTTTTCATCGCACACATCATGCCTTTCTGTTATAATAATAATAATTCTTCTCTGCCAGGGAGAGTTGTTAAGATGTGTTTAGTGCCTTCATGAAGTGGTGATGAAGTGGTGATGAATTTGGTGTGTGTTTGTATTGCAACTTTGGCCAGTTTGACACACCAAAGAAGGCAGCAACAGGTCGGAGGACAGATACAACGACCGGATTAAATTATTAAATTACTCCGGATTAAGTATTTTGTCCCTTGTGGGCACCAAAGCGTCATCTTTGGATATTGCCGAGAAAATAGTGGATTGATTCTTGTGCATTTATTTAACTTTTGTTTTGATTTCACCTCTAGAAAGCCGTAGACGAAGCATACAGGCGAAATTTAACGAGTTTATTTATGCACATCGCACACCAGCATCGCACACAACACCGCCGAGAGTCCCCTCACACACCGCACGCTCAATGCTGGTACTCTGCGAGAAACGATGCATTTTCTACGAGGTGGCCCTCGTATTTGAAAGAAATAAAAACCAGATGGAAATGTCATATTTTTGAGCTGCTTTTGAGGGGGACACTTAAAATGGTGCCCGACTTCCACAGGAGAATCAATGATCCCCTTCGTGCAACCGACACATTATGACGCTGAATAATCTGCTTCTAGTTCATTTCTCTTTCTCCTACTTAGTCATTTTCATAGAGGTTCTCTATTCTTCTTTGCCATTTTCGATTTCTCCTTTTCCAACTTTACCATTTCTATTTCCAACGACTAAAGATCCTCTCCTTTAATTTATTCTGTTCATTTTGATATTACAGTTGCCCAAACACTATGCATCAAAGTATTTCAGTCGATGACAGTAGTGATGATGATCGAATGGAAACAATTTGATGTTATCTTTAGAATAAGAATCAAAATTTAGCCATTATTTATTGATAAGAACTTGTTTTTGTTTATATTTTTTACAGCTAACTAAGAGTGGACAAAATTTAAAAAATTTATTTATTTACAGGCCAGCATGTTGCTGATGTTATCAACATCGAAATTTCTCTTATTTAATTCATTCCATAGAATATTTCTGCAATTTTTAAGTTGGAACATACTTTGTTAAAAGTGGCAGATTCTCTACATTGCATTGCTTTGTGCCAAAAAAATTTATGGCTTTGAGGGCTAGATGTTACTTGGGACACTGTTGGTGGTGTTGTATTTGTTTTGTGTCACCTGTGATCGAATCTGGAAATCACGATCCCGGCTAGCAACAAGTTTAAATTTCAAAAGTTTCCGCATATTTTGCGCCATTTTCTTACTTTTCCCATTTTTCATTGGAAATCATTTTACTTTTCCAGATGATTTAATTTTCCTAAATTTCTATACTATTATTTTGCCTTTGTTTATTCATTCCTTTTTAACTACGGAGTAGTTAGTTTACTGGATGTAAAAAGAAATTCCAAAAAATTCACATTTACTATTCACTCCATGGAGAAAAAAAGTCCTAATTTGGACTTGCGATTTTTCTTTACACGGATTAAAGCGCCATATTTGTTCTTGTTCCTTTATTGCGTGAGTTTTTCCGCCCTGCCTTCTAGATAGGGCAAGAAATGGAGAATCCATCCATTTCTGTTTACTGAACAACGCAAGGAGAGACAGTGGGATACTGAATCCCAATTCACCACGCAGATACCCTATTTTATAAGTGGCAGCTTATTGGTGATATTATGCATGTTAAATGCGACTGTGGTGAAGTGCTTAAGGAGGTAAGTATTTTCTAAGATTTAAAATAAAAATACAGTTTTGACAATTTTTTTTTTAGACTTATGATCATATTGTTACCGGCGCCACTCCAAGCACAACCATGGCCATGGATAAAATAAGGCTGCATTTACCTGGAACTCATGATTACATGTAAAAAAAATGAAAAATGAACCATTTGTGCCATAAAAAATTTTTTTGCACAAAATTTGTGGCAAAATTTGACACAGGAAGGTAGTTTATACCTACATAAATTTCATCTGTTACAAAAATTGTACAATTGTTATTTCCAATTGTTGTGAAAACAATGCATTCAGGAAAGAGTCAATCTGGCTTTAAAAAAGTTCAAAAAAAATGGAATTCTTTATTTGGAGTGTTCAAGTCTAATGCTCCTGTGACTGGTATGGTCTCGCCAATGTAATCAGGGGACTAATAACACTGGGTAGGGACGCATACTTCACGTAATAATAACAAAGATTCCCACAATATTAGTTGGTTGGCCTTTATTGTCGTTGTCTAGGGGTATGGGGAATCCCGTTACCCGTTGCAGGGGCGCCACGAAGGCGTGCCGCACCGGCAACCGACCCGTCACACACTGGGCAGAAGTCCAATGTGTGACGTGGTCGGTTCGACTTAACATTCATGTCGCGCTTACCTGCGACCCGCGTATCCGCTCATGGAGGCTGCACTACGGACTCCACCATAGCACTGAGGATCAACGTGGTGAATGGTGAGGAGTGTGGGGTTCAACCTGGGACACTTCTCGTCCCTCTCGCTGACTACTTCTCCTCTCGGGGAGCTGTTGCAGACACGTCCTTCTCAGGCCGTGTCCAACACTCAACTCAACTCACTCCACTCCCTCCTCACCACACCACTCCACTCCCTCCTCCCCGGGCTAGGTCAATCACCCACAGAGGGGTTGACCTTTGGGGCCGTATGGCGGTGTGCAGCAGTGCCGCAGGTCACCCAGGTGGCCTGACGGTTACACTCCATTGTCCCTATTTACAGCAGGCCTACATCATGCGACTCTTGCTGGAAATAGAAGTACCCAGGCAATCAGCGGTATAGTTTATTCCATCACTTTTTTATTAAACTATCGGTAACTTGTATTTTGCCCCAAATCTATTTTTTGGGCTCACTAAAAAACAAGGGATATACCCAATTTTAGGTACCATGGAGCAAAACAAAAAACGATGGGTTGGAGAAAACACCCACAATCCAATTTGTGCTGAAATCACTTTCCCGCGCTTTGATATAGCTGTAATCAAAGCCTTATCTTTCTTCCTAACCAGGAAAACTAGTTTCATATTTTTTTTAATTTCTGTGAGTATAATGATTAAAATTATGTCATTTTAATCAAAGATATGAGGGATTTAAAAAATGTAGATGTAAGTAAATTTGAATTTTGAATTTTTTTCTAAAATTTACAGTTATTTTTGGTTTTTATTTACAGATCTTGCAGAGTATAACGACTACACCGAATTCGTTCCAGTTCAAAATCACATGGACTTGAAAACGATGATGGCAAAATCGGTGAGCAACACCTACCACTCACATCTAGTAAAAGATGCGAAGCAAATGATGCTAAATAGCATCAGTTACAACAAAGCTGCCAACCCAGTCACTAAAGTCTCGCGGGAAATGCTGAAAACCTGCAAACAACAGTGCCATGGAACATTATGTTTCCGTTAAATACTTCGAAAACTTAATAAATCAAACAGCCATTTCGTTTGTTCTGCACCGGATATGTCAGAAATTAGTTGATTCCCAAGGTCAGTTTGCGTCGGATTGGGATACAATTATGCAAAACATCCGCCAGGATGAGTATCGCAATAAGGAAGACTTTCTAAGAGCGGTTGAAAAAATCCCAGAGAGCATCGACCACCATAGAAGGAAAACCAACGAAACGAATGCGTGTAAATCGGTGAAAACAATCGTCAACGGAAAGTTTAAACAACTTTTGGAAAGTTATGAAGATATTGCCGAAGGTAAAATTTTCTCAAATTATTCTGTTTATTTTATTTTAACTTTTTTTTATATTACAGATTCCCAAAACACTCTGGAGAAAATCGATATAGATTAGAAATCGTCCTCGTTCTTTTGCTCACCCAAGCGTCGGCAAAAGCCAAAATTTTCTAACTTTCTAATTTATTTTTTTGTACTACCATATTTTTTTCTATTTTTCGTGTACATTTCAGGAGTTTATGATCATCTAAACATTTTGGGGTTTTTTGCTGGTTTTAGTGTGTAGATTTATGTGTAACTGTATTTATACTTTCAAAACACTACTGTGTATCTTATAGGGCTTTTATGCCTTTTGGTTTGTTGAATTATGTGTAGCTCAACTGATACGCTTTAACAACTCGGTGTACCTTATGAGGCTTTTTGCCCTTTGGTGTGTTGTGTTTTAAATATTGGGTTTTGTGTGGTGAATGGCTTTTATATTAAGTATGTTTTGATTGATCATGAAATATGTTCTGATTTATTGCCAATGGGGTTTGATAATGTTTGGATTCGTCATTGAAAGTGTTTTGGTGTGTCTTATACTTTCAAACAATAAAAGTTGTTGCTACAAGTCTTGAAATATCTGGACAACATTATAGACGCGACCTTTCTCAACACCTGTGGATCTAGAAATGTTTCCCGACTACATCGAATATGGTGTGTTCTGTGCTTTGGATTGTATGGATGTAGTTGGATTTAGAAAATGAAGGAACCTCGAAGTGACCAGTCCATGGCATGGTATTTGCATAAGTGTTTATTTGCCTAGAAATCATAGGTGGCGCAACACACGTTCTCGCAACGTCGCGGGAACGCGACGTGCATCACGCGCGTCACAAATTAACAACAGAAATAATTGGAGTGTAAAACACTCCAGAATACATTCTCATTTCAAAGCCCATGGAGTTGGAGACAAGTCAAGACGCAACACCTATAACTTGAGCGAGTATTCTTTATTCGCTGCCAAACAAATAGTGCAAAATAGCATCCTTTACAACCACGCCAATAACGACGTCACTCGCACCTCGCAATTTGATCTCCAAACTTGTAATGCTAACAAAGTATGAAGTTGAGGATATGTGGATGCCTCATGGGCGACCGATCCTGCTTTGTCAAATAGTTTTGCTGGGTTTATCCTGTGTATGGGAGGCACACCAATCTCTTGAGGCTGCAAGAAACAATCTTTTGTTGCTGCCAGTAGCAAGGAGACCGAGTACAAGGCCACTTTTTATTTTTATTACTTCTTCATTCTCACAACGAAGATCGCAATGTTCGAAGGCGAATTTATGGACTCGGTTCCGTTCTAATTACTCTTCGAATGGATTTTAGAATTACAAGTGAGATAATTCTCTAAGAGATTCTTTTTCATTTTACTAATTTTTATTTTGTTTTAGAAGGTCCAGTTACTCAGTGTTAGTCCTGAATTCCTTGTCGTTGCGGTTGTTTGACCAATTGGTTGTTAGATTAAAGATTTAGATTTAGAAGAAAATATTTAGGTTTCAGTGTCTTAACTTTGCCCTACCGTAATAATGCTTCCATGTATTTTCTAGGAATTTAAAAAAAATTAAATCTGCCTTCCGAAGGTCATAAAAAGTACGGAGTACAAATTTAGGCCCTAAAGTCACCATTTCAACCTTTCATTCTTTTTTGTAAACCAATAAAAAAAATATTTTCCTCGACCCCTTTCAAGGGGGTACATATCAAACCCCACCCTACCGTAGCCTGCTCTGCGTATACAGGTAGTTTTCAAAGTTTCCATTACTTTTATTTGATTTCTTGTTTTCATGCCCCCTTCCTTTTGCCTCTGAATAGCAATGCAATTTTTACATCTATTTTTGTCTTTTTGAAAGAAAAACAAGTACACTGTGAAGGAAATCCTCAAAATTTTGAAGACATGCCATTTCCAGTTTGACCTAACTTACCGGCATGTCGAAATGCATTATTTTAATATAATCAGATCGACATTTAAGATAATTGTTATACAGTGTAAAAGAGGCATATTCAGAAGTCTACCAGCAGACCCGTTCATTAAGTTTTATGACATTAGAACTTTCAGCTATTTCTATCAAAACATGTACCATTCATTCACTATTTACTATTACCATTCACTCTTGTTACTGCTATGTTCGCTTCACTGTATGGCGCAATGAGTTGAACCATTATGCCAGCAGGGCTTTGAAATAGAGTTGGCGATTTATTTCAAGTTATATCATGCGTGTAAGCATTTTTTATATTTCCATAAAAGATTTTTTTTTTAAATTTTTGCAGACCATACACCCACAGAATTTGAATTCGAACCGTTTCTTTCAACGAGCGGGAACGACATTTATGCCGTGGCGCAATCGGCATTGTACGTGAAGTTTGAAGAACAAATGAAGACATTTGAAGACGACATTAACGATGTTCTCACCGAAGATAAAATTAATAAAATTTCTGTTGATTTTATTTTAACGTTTTGGTTTATGTTTCAGATTCCACAACCCCGCCATGCGATGACAGTGAATGAAAATTTTGAGTTTTAATTGGGTCGAAGCAGGCGAGAAACAAGATGGGAGAAAAAAATTCTAATATTGCACTTTTTCTGCATTTTCCTGTATTTTAAAACAATTGTTGGCCCCCTCTATGAGAAACAGCAGCCAGCGACCTACCCTCTGGCTGAGACGATTGCGAGCCTGAAGTGACGCTCAAACTTTTGCCCAGAATAATTTTTGATTTTTCAAAGTTTTTTTTTTTAATTTTTTAACCTTGATTTAGAAGTATATGACACTCTTTTTGGGGCCGAATGAAAGGGCAATTGATTTATAGAAACTCAAACCTGCAAAA